>CM076576.1:578690960-578844348 GCA_034641835.2 Pinus albicaulis | reverse complement strand
GTTTGAAGCAGAAATTTTAGAGGCTTCAACACCTCTCCAATAATTCGTAGTGAGGCTTCATTCCAAAAATATAGTGGGAGACCCGGAAGTCAGACCCAAATCGGTCCTGCCCCAAATTTCTCCTTGTCCAGGTCGAAAAAGGGGATTCTAGCGCTTCAGTAGTACATGGTTCATCTCAATGTGCCAATATTTGGTGTGAACCCAATCCACCAATTCTGGCTGCAGAAATATGAGAGAAAACTAGCCCCTGTTCATAGTCAATACTCCTAAAAGTTGTGCTATGGATTTTCCCCAAATGTTTGGGATCCATACTTTGAGTCTTGCATATGAGTAGCTCCTGCCCCGGACCCTACCCACTAGTACCATTTTCGCCATATGTTCGAGATCCTCCATGCCAACACCTTGCTTGAACCTAAGGTCACGTTTGTTTTTGCTCTTAGCACACCTCTCTTTTTTCTTGCCGCAGTGGGGAACCTTGCTGTGTTCTATGCCTTCCTGTTCCAAAGCTTCATTAGAGTTGGAGGTTTTTGGGTCGTCATTTAATGGCAAGGCATGTGGAATTACATCAAAACACACAAAAGCCACAATAGAATATGGTTCCTCAGGTTCGATATGCTAGAGAGTTGGTTGGTCCTCCCTACAAATGTTGAGGTGTTCAAACCCTAGGGTCTCAGCCAACACAATATTTTCATATCCAAGACCCAGTACTTCGCCTGATGGTTCGAGGGTGTCTGGCATATCTTGAGCTTATTTTTCCCACAACCTTAATACAGATGGAAATGGGATGGAAAAACCAAGTGAGGCCACTTGATGTAGAATGGGTTCTGCGCTAGTAGCTGAAGAAATCGGGATTGGTTTTGCCACTGAGGATGGAGATTTTGCTGACTCACATATATCCATGGCTTCCATTACCCCGACATCATCCGGACACCTCACCCGACCATCGTTCCTACCGGCAGAAGGCCAAGACAAAATCTATACGTCTTCTAATGGGTCGGATGAGTAGTCCACCTCATCATCTGACATGTTCAGGAGCGCTACAGTGTTCAAACCTAAGTAGCCTTGTACAATGGGCAGTATAATGTAAATTGGTCCATGATCTGTAGGGAGAAAGCGACGGGTGGGTAGCCAATGATGACTAGGGGTAAAATTGGGTTGTGACAATAACCACTGTCTGCAAGACAGGGAAAGTGACAACAAGGGCACCGGAGGGTATTCACAGTAAAAAACAAGTAAGCGCACTATGGATCCCAACCTCTGCACATATAAGAGAGAGTTCAACGGATGAAAGGTAGTAAGGGTAACAGTGAAATATGGGCCCAAAATATCACAGGGAACATAGTGAAATATAATATGGACCACAACTCCAGACAAAAACCCCTTTCAAACAAAAATTATTAGATAATAATGATAAATACCCGGGAGAGAAGCGATAAACTAGATAAGTCTCAAATGCAGAAAGAAACACCGAGAGAATGGTCCATCACCTGATACGACCCCAACTTATGATTCCTATAAGTCCCAAAAATCACCTTAGCTAGGGTTTCAAAAACCCTTGGCTCCTCTACATTAATTTATTATAAAATAGTTAAAAATATTTATTTTCAAAAGTTCATTAAAAATTAAAATATCTATAAATTTACAAAACATATAACTAAAATAATTCCAAATAATGCAATATTTAAACTATCACTTTAAAATAACAATGCATTCATCCAATCTAAAAGAATAAGAGATATTTATTCTTTCATCCAATCTAAAAGAATTAGAGATTTTTTTTTTTAAATAATTATTAAAATTTAAGATATTTTTAAATTTATAAAATATATAATTAAAATAAAATAAAAATATAATATAAATGAGGATCAATATATTCTATAATAATAATTGTGTTTCCTTATAAAATATTTTCAAAAAATTATAAAATAGAGAAATAATTATATATATAAAATAAATCAAAGTACAATTAATATAAAAATAAATAATATTCATTAATAATTATTATAGAATTAAATAAAATAACATATTTTTAAAATAAATAAACAAATTAAAATATATTTAATAATTAAAATTAATAAATATATTGCTAATACTACATAAAAGAATAGATTTATGGTATACTTTTACTAAATCCCCAAATTAATGGTATGCGTAAATTTAAATCAAAACAATAAATGAAAACAAGATTAGTGCTTAACATTAATTTTCAATGTCCATGGGTCTTGGATAAAAAGTGATTGAGTGCTCTTTTAAGGAACTTTTTGATGTGAAGTAACCGATGTGACTGATATGTTAGACATGATAAAGATATAGTCCTACCAAAATTACAAAAAAACATTATTTTTCAATATTATTTAATATTACACCTTTTTATTTAAAAAACAAACTTTTCAATAAATGTCAAAACTGACAAAAAATTAAAAACTAACAATGGATGAATAGATCTATACTAATATCAATAATGTATTTTTTCAAAAAAAAAAACTAACCATACAAACAATTCCTACTTCTATTTCTATTTTTACACTTACGTAATATATGCTTCCCCATACATGATAAACAAAAATAAATCATATTTAATTACTAACAAAATCTTATATTAAAGTTAATTTTTTAAGCAACAAAAACATAAAAATCAACAAACACTTTTACAATGTGTTCCCCCCATTGCAACATTTTTTTTTTCAGAAAAAGAAAAAACGTTGTTTATATATTAGTAATAAACAATACATATTCAATAGATAGCATCAACATAATAATGTCAAAAACATGTGTATCCACTGGATGTCCAAATCACATAAACCTCTCCCTTGCAATGAAGTGCAAAACAGAGATACCCTCATAAAGTATCTAGGGAAAGAGTCCATATACAAGTAAAATAGTGATATATCAAAACTGGTCCACATAGAGACAGATGAAGATGCCCCATAATAATAAAATACTAATCTATGCATACAAAAAAGGTAAAATAGAGGCACCAAAGATAATCATGATAATCATCATATGTGCCTTGGTGAGATCCTGTGTAGATGATGAACCACAACCAAAAATCAAAACAAATATGGATTTTAGAAGTCAATCCATGAAACTGTGATAATAGTCGGCTCATTTGACCAACTCGCTTGCATGAATCCCGTGACAACAGTGCAAATATGCATCATGGATCACTATGTCCAATATATAAGAAACCTGTAGTGTCAATTATGTGAAATTACCTGTGGAAAAAAAGATCGGTAATCAAAACGAAGGCCCATCAGCAATCATGGAAAATAATCGGAGAGGAACCACAAATTGTATGAGCAGTAGTTCCCCCAGAAAGTGTGTAATGTTGATACTACCCGTGGGAGCAGAGAGGCCCTGTTTTGATATGTTGTCTACCCGAGAGTTGATATCCCTATATATATGCAACATTGGTGGATCGTTGAGCTCGTGGAGCATATTTTTCACCCGAGTGATCCACCCCTGTAAACCTCTTGGTTGAAAATTATGTTTACCTCCAATACCATCAATGACAACATTTTCATCCCCATAAATGTTCACCAATTGCATGCCTAAATTATAGGCCACCCAAAGACCACTCCATAAATCCAAAAGCTCTGCTTTAATGTTAGTGCCTTCCCCTTCGTTCCAAAAGATCTTATAATGTTCCAGATTTTCCATTTTAATCCATGTCGCACATCCAAAACATCCCTCTTGTTGTGCCCCATCAAAATACATGAATAGAAAGGTTATAGGGTATGTTTGGATACAGATAGACATATCCTTTGTAGGTGCAGCATGTTGAGGTTGGGCTGCTAACCAAACCATGATGGCTCCATGAATGTGAGCAATGATAGCCAGTTTCCCATCGAAAATAAAATGGTTACATGCAATCCAGACCTCCCACATCAGATAGAAAGGCAAGTATTTATAATTACCTTTAGATGCTCCCCATACCTCAAAGGTGTTTATGAAATTGTCCGTGCACCATCCTAATCCAATGATTTAATGTGATAAAAGAGACCATATATTGTGTGTGAGCAGACAAGATAATAAAATATGTGATGTTGATTCCTCCTGTGCATGATAGAAAGAACACCATCCTGACCCTTGGAAACCATGTTTCATAAGCTTATCCCCATGTCAATATTCGGCCTTTCCATGCCAGCCAACCAAACAAAAGAATCTTAAGGTGAATTTTCCAACTCCAGTACTTCCTGAATGGGCACAGGGTCCTCTTCGGTAATTGGTTTATGATTATGCTTAAGTACACTTCCTTCACTATCAACCCTTCCCCCTTCATACCCCCTTCCCATACAATTTTATAACCTTCTTGATTATGACATAACCCCCAACTTGTAGGAGTTTGGTTTATTGATACCATATGCATGTGTCCTCCTCCGGAAAACCAATTTGTGTTGCAATCTTCCACTTCAAAACCCCCTGTTTCCAACACAAAATCAATTGTGAAAAATGGAAAATGCCCCTATGTGCCAATATATGAATGGTCCTATCATCTAGTAGCCTTCTTTCACTGATATCGAGAATATGATCACAACCCAAGACGATGTTGTGACCATTTCCAAATTTCCATACTAATCTGTGTTACACCATTTTTTTGGTCATCTAACCTATTATTATTAGATGAACCCAAGTACACCATATAAGACCAATTTTACCCTAATTAAAATTGCTTTCACCATATAAAATAACTCATTTGGTCATATTTAACCCAAAACAAGGAAATTAATTAAATAAATCTTTATTTATTTAATTATTTCCTAAGAACAAGTTGTTTAAATCATTATTTAAATAATATTCTTAGTTAAATTTGACTAAATAGTCCATAAATAATTAAATAAACCATTATTTATTTAATTATATTCCCATCATTTCCCTAAAATGATAAATAAATCATTTATTTATTTATTATTTATAAATAAAGGAATTGACCCAAGTCAAGAATCCTTTTCCCTCCAACAAATATAATAAAATATTCCTAAAAGGTGCTTCTAGAATTCAATTAATAATATTCATACACCGAGTTCTAGACCACCCCAATATTTTGTTATAAATAGGGGGGTTTTCCCCATTCATTAGTCACCTTCATTGCATTAGATCACTCTGGATCTACTCTTGGTCACCATTTTCCATTTTTCTTTGTGAACTCCCATTGAGTTCTATGTTTGTCTTTCTATACCCATAAGAGAGAGAAATGTTAGATCTAAAACAATGAGGAATTTCAAGAACCCATCCCACTGAGGAGAACTAGAAGACACCTTTCTTGTTTTCCTCTCAGGTGCCCCGTTCTTTGATATAATACAAAATTCTTTCAAATACATTCTTCTTGTCTTGTCTATTGGATTTATGGAGCCATATTATATTTTATCTGCTTAATGTCTTTTGCACTTAGATCTAAATTTGTGTAGAAAACTTAAAGATATTTTGCAGCCATAATCGATGTTAGGGCTATTTGTTATGCGTAGCTAAAGTTATCTTTTATGACAAAAGATTCATACTAACAATTTGCGACTCCACACGGGTTTTCTTTTGCGACCGCTGTCGTTTTATATCTTCCTGCATATCCAGCTATTTCAGACCCTAGGGTTTCTCTTCCATTTTTTTCCTATTTTTATGGTGCTTTTCACCTCTAAAACCCTCAAACAGTCATATTTTTAACTTTCATGTGTTTCTGGCCTTATTGTGTAGGTGACAGACATCAGCTACAGCCGAGACGACAATTTTTTTTGAAATCTTCCGCCAAGAGAGCCCGATTGGCATGTCGCACTTATCGGCCCAAAAAGTGCGACCTGAGCTTGAGGACGCACTTTTTTGCCCCAAACCTGCGACCTGGACTGAAATTAGGTTAGAACCTGCAACCTACCATTTTTCTGCAAATTTTCTAGCACTTTTTCTTGGTTTGTCTGAAGCTTCTGTCAAGGTTTTCTAGCCTCTGTCTCTGCCTATTTAGACCTATTTCTGATCTGCTTTACTCACCTAAGAGGGAATCTTGCCCCTTAGGGCTCTAGTACACTCCATTTTTTGTGGTAGAGTCTTTGTTGTTTCAGACGTCTGAATTTTCAGAGTTTCAGCCTTATTTTTCTTAGATCTGATACCTCCATTTCAGATCCCTTTTGATCAGCTCTTCTCCCTCTCAAATCACCTCATATCATTTTGTTTGGGTTCATTTCTAAGGCCACTGCCTTGTCTCTTCTAGTTTTAGCTGATCTCCTCCTTTTTAGCAGCAACCCTACCTCTGCCTCTTTGATGTTATCTGCACCACTTTTCAGCAGATTTCTCCTTTACATCCCAGTCCCTCCTGAAATTTGATTTATTGGCCTCTTTTTCATGTAATTTGCTTAGTTTTTTCCCTCTTATAGACTAGTTTTGAGAGACCCGCCTTCTTGGGTTAACTTAATGCATTAGTAGCTGTTAATTTTTTGTTATTTTCGTTTTATTTACTATAGGTTTATTTTCAGTTACACAACACACTTTTTCTTTTACTCTCAAAATGTTTGGGTTTAAAAAATTAAAATTAACGCACGCCACACACTGACCCTAAGTGAAGAAGATCATGGTTAACACCGCCTGGCAAACACTTTAAAATCAATTGTCACTGCACCTCTCCGCCCTTGACCTCACTTGACTTTTTCCCTCCCTACCCTTGTTGGTTTTTCTTCTTCCCGTCATCATTGCTCCCCCTAGGCACTTCTCCTGGAGACTTCTTGGCCTTCACCCTCAGTTTCCAATCGGTCGACTTCCTCCTTCCCGTCGTTCTCGACTAAGTCCTCCACTGAGTCCGCACTCCGACTCTTCTTCTGATTGTTCGGGTTCTCCCCCTACTTCTGTTTCTCCCTCTTTTACCTTCACCATGTCTAGTTCTAGACCTAGCCCTAACCCCAGTTCTACTGCTGGGTCCATTTCCAGTGGAACCTCTACGGGACCTACCTCGATTGCCCCATTACTCCCTTATATGGCCGGCCTCAGTGATTAATGATCCTATTCGCCATGATGTTAGTTGGCCTGCTATGCCAACCAAGCTCCCCTCTGACATTCCCAAGTTCGAAGGCCTTGCTAGTGAAGATCCCTCCAACCATATTCGATCCTTCCATATGTGGTGTTCCTCCAATTCCATCACCGATGACTCCATCCATCTTCGATTATTCCAACGCACGCTTACCGGCGAAGCTTCCAAATGGTATGTTGACCAAGCCACTTCTTTCCATACCACCTTTGCGACCATTGCCCAAGCCTTTATATCTTATTTCCAGCTCCCCCTCCAATACGACACTGGTACTAAACTCTTAACTTCTTTCCATCAATCCTCTTCGACCTGCCTTTATGCTCATGTCCAGGAATGGCGGTGAAGACGGAGCTTGTGTTGCGCTCCCCCCTTTGCAGATCGGGTTTACATGGACTGGTTCCTTCGCTCTATCTTACCTCCCATTGGCAAAGATGTCGCATCCCATTTTTCCCAAACCGAAGAAGCTGCCCTCCAAATAGCCTTGAAATATGACCTTATCTACGCCCAATCTGGTTATGTTTATACCGTCCTTCCTGACCTTCCCAAGCCCGGTGGCCCTAATGCCTCAGGGGCATCTCATTCTGCCGACGGTATCATTGGAGCTCTATCCCATACCTCCGCCCAGCCTCTTCCGGGCTTCCCTCCAGGGGGGGCCAGCCCGTCCGGCACTTTTTCCCCTCCAGGTAGCATGTATCCAAGATACGGCATGCCTCCTCCTTTTTCCCACCCTCCTTATTACCTCAATGTTGCCCATCCTACCCCTTATTCATATCCACAACCTGGTGTCCCAGCTCCTCCAGCATTTAGACCGCCCACTCCCTTGCCTTTTCCACCCCTACAACCGCACTTACTACGCCCTCCAGGGCAAGTCTTTGCACAGCAGGGGGCACCTAATTTTCTTCCTTCTCAAAGACAGAGGAAAGGCAATCAATCTTCCCCTGGTAATCGTGGACCCAATCCTTCAAGTATTGATCCTCACACTGGTACCCAGCCACAGGGTTCTCAGCCCAAGCCGAACAGGCCACTTCGCACCAACAAGCCCTGCTCATGTTGCGGTGTTTATGGTAGTTACACTTACGATTGTCCCTTATTACCAAAAATGCGGCAGATGTGGGATTCGCAGGCCATCATACGGGGACATCACTCGTCCCCTACTATCCCTCCCACCCTAGCTACTTCTCAACCCGCTATGTTTACCGATCCTTGCCCTTAACAAGGATTCGTGGCCACTCAACCACCTCATGCCCTGGTAACCACTCAACCTTCCCCTTCTGGTTCCTTTGATTACCAGATTCTCATGATGGCCTCTGACTCACCTCTTCCCGTCGACCTCAACCTTCAAACTTGGTCCCATCAATACTCCACACCTCCCGTTCTGTCTGTCTCCGAGTCTCCATCTTCAGGTCTTACAGAGCCTCTATCGACACCCCATGGTCCCTTGCAAATCCCTCCACCTAAAGCTGAGGTTCATCCCAAGATTCCTAAGGGACCATTACACCGATATGTTGCCTCTGGTCGGATTGCCCATTCATACAACATAGTAGATGATCTGGCACAATCTCGTGCTGCCATTTCAACACTAGAACTCCTCCAGTCATGTCCTTCTCAAAAGAGGGCCCTACTATCTGCCGTGGGAGTTGTAGATCCTGCTGATGACCAATTGATTGTTTTCGACGCCCGTTAGTCAAACCATCCCCCTCTCCCTGCTTCGATTTCTTTCCAAATCCCAGTCAAAATCTGAAATGCAAATTTTTCTCGGTGTATTATTGATGAGGGGGCATCTACCTATGTAATGTCCTCTTCGGTTTGGAAACAAATCGGATCCCCTGAGCTAGCCCCTTCCACAATCACCCTTCGTGCGTGGGATGGTCATGCCTCCCAGCCCATTGGCCTATTCCATAATTGTCCTATCACCCTTGTAGGCAAGACTGTTTGTGTCAATGTGGAAGTTATCGACACCCCTCTTGACTACAATATTCTTTTGGGGCATAGTTACACCTATGCCATGTCTGCCGTCCCATCCGCAGTCCACCGTAAGATGTTCTTCCCCCATAATAGCAAGATTTTCACCATTGATCAACTGACCTACCATGAACCAAAATCTCAAACCTCCCCTGAGTCCACCATCTCTACTGTCACCAATAAACCAACTGTTGATTCCTTGGCCAGTGTTTCCCCTGGCATCTAGAAAGACTTCTCTTTGCTTGGAACTTTTCCTGGTCCTACCCCTCCTCCTGTCTCTGATCCTAACTTGGCGAACTTTTGCATGATGCAATCATCTTGGGCTAACCTTACCACGCCCACTTTGGCTAGTCAGCAACCTCAACCTCCACCAGCTCCTAGCCCTTCACCCCCATTAGCCACCCTTCTTCCTTCTGAATCTTCTTCTACTGCCACTCCTCATGGGTCGATTTCACCTGAAATCCACCCCCTTGGCCCCATTCCTCTTGGCCATTTCCATGCTGGTCAGATCCCTTTCCTCGCTCCCCCTCCCAGAGCTTCTTCGGTCCCTACCTTGGCCACCCTATCCCTCCCCAACTTGACCTTGGGTATACCCATCTGGTATCTTGACCCTCCAGCCACCACTCCGCCAGGTCAACCTAAACCATATATTACTTTGACCCCGGTTCAACCAATCCCCATGACTTCTCTTGCTACGCTGGTCCCTCAGTCACCTCAACAGGCACCACCTCTTGTTGCAACCGCTTCGAGTAAAAATGGAAAAGCTCACAAGGGGGCATCAAAGGACAAAACTACCCTGCCCAACCCTGCCCCTCCTCGGTCTCCCAAGCATCCCATCCAGTGTGCTCTGTGTGATGTTGTTGGTCATGCCACTCATACTTGTCCTGAATTACCACCTCTCAAGACCATGGTTAATGAAACGTTTCCAGAATTAGACATCCCAGAAGTCCATGTCACCATAGCAGATTCTTCCCCTAAACTTAAAAACTTGTGCACCAATAAACCTTGTTCTTTGTGCGATTTCCATGGCCACTATACCCACCTTTGCCCCCACCTCGACGAGTATCGTGCTTCTTTAGCTACATACCGACAATTCGAAGCCGCCCTCACTTGTAATCCATCTTCCCTCACACTGGACCACCTGTCTACCACGATTACCATTTCTCCTCCTGATACTGACATGACCGAAACTTCAGTTAGCATTTCCTACCTTTCATCATCACCGTGATTCTCGGATACCAACCCCTTAGTACCTTCCCCCGATGCTTCGTCTGATCATTCAACTTCTCACTCTGTCACCTCACATGACATCGTACCTGTGAGCCCTTCCCATCCCAATCAAGAGTCTCATCCCTCTACCTCCTCTGGTCAACCTCTTCCATCCTCTCTTCCCATCTTCCAGTCCGATGAAGACATCATGGAAGCCATGAACAACCCTGATTTTCCATGGGATGATATGCAACATTGTGCATATTTCCTCCCACATCCATCCCATGACCAATATGCCCTCGAATCCAAAGACTTCAATCCTGATAAAGTTGATTGGTTCAAAAACCCCATTCCTGCACCTGACACTTTTGAAGAAGGAAATATGGCTAATATCTCTCCCACCATCAAAATCGACATCTCTATCAAGCCAGGTATTGAAGAACATATCACCATGGGTGCCCAATGCACCCTGGAAGAAATTGAAGCCTACACGAAAATCTTCAAAGAATTCTGTGATGTTTTCGCCTAGTCATACTCAGAAATGCCTGAACTCGATCCTGCCATTGTCGAACATCACATCGACACATGGCCTGATGCCATTTCGGTTCATCAAAAGTTGAGATCCATCCATCCTTCTAAACGTGAAGCCATCAAAGCTGAAATCGACAAGCTTCGGCAGGCTGGTTTCATTTACCCCATTGAATATACCACTTGGGTGTCTAACCCAGTTCCCATCCTCAAAAAACAAGGCACCATTCATGTTTGCACCAACTTTCGTGATCTAAACAAAGCTTGTCCCAAAGACAACTTCCCCACACCATTTATTGACCAAATCATCGATGAGTGTGCGGGGCACGAGATTTTCTCCTTTATGGATGGCTTCTCTGGATACAACCAAATTGTTATCCGTCGTGCTGATCAACTTAAAACTGCGTTCATTAGTCCGTGGGGCACTTTCACATACCGATTCATGCCATTTGGCCTTAAAAATGCCGGAGCCACTTTTCAACGAGCCATGTCTTATTGCTTCCATGACTTAGCCCATATTATCCTTGCCTATTTAGACGACCTTACTACATGTTCTAAACATCGGGTGCAACACCTTCATGACCTGCGTACCATTTTTCTCCGATGCCGCAAGTATAACATTCGCCTTAACCCTTTGAAATGTGTCTTTTGTGTTTCCACCGGTTGTCTCCTCGGCTTCATCGTGTCTAAAGACGGGATAACTCTTGACCCTTTGAAGGTTCAATCCATTCTTGAACTTCCTCTACCTCGTACCTTACGCCAGCTACAAAGTCTCCAGGGCAAAGCTAATTTTCTTCGCTAATTCGTTCCTGACTACGCCACTACTGCACATGGCTTCCTTAGAATTCTTCGATCTTACACCCCTTTTGTTTGGGATACATATGCTCAAGAGTCTTTTGATGCCCTCAAGCATGCTCTCAAACCTGCTCCCTTGATCCGTCCCCCCTAAATTTCACCGAGATTTCATTCTATACATCTCCGCTTCCACCTATTCAGTTGCGGGTGTCCTTATCCAAGAGGATGATAACGGTGTCGAACATGTGATCTATTAGGTCAGTAAGAACCTTGCCGGTCCACCTGTGTCCTACTCGCATGAAGAAAAATTATCACTAGCCGTCGTGTTCTTGGTCCAAAAATTGCATCATTATATCCTCATGAGTTCCACCAAGGTTGTGACTGATTCCAACCCTATGGCTTTCCTATTGAGTCACCGCATCCTCAATGGGAAGTATGCCCGTTGGGTCGTTATTCTCCAAGAATTCGACCTTGAATTTGTCACCCCAAAAAGTAAGAAAGGTTTAGTCCTAGCTGAACTCATTTCTAATTTGCCTAACCGGACGCAAGATACTCCAATTAATGACGCTCTTCCCGATGAACATTTGTTTTCCATCACCACCGATGATCCTTGGTACAGTGACATCCTTACTTACTTGCGAACCCAAAAGTTCCCCCTTCACCTTGATCATGATGCTCGACGATGTATCCGACACCAAGCCTCTCGCTACCTTCTAATCTGAGATGACCTTTATCATTGCGGCGTAGATACTATCCTTCGTCATTGCCTCACCCACGCTGAAGCCGAGCAAGTCCTAAATGCCTGTCATAGTGGCGCTTGTGGTGGCCACCTTTCTGGCCTCACCACTGCCCAAAAAATCATGTGTGCTGGGTATTTTTGGCCTTCTCTCTTCAGTTATTGCATTGAAGCAGTCAAACATTGTTCCAATTGCCAACATTTCGCCCCCAAGGCGCAAGCTCCTCTCGCTCCTCTCCATCCTATCGTCACAGTTGGTCCTTTTTGCAAATGGACCATCGACTTCATGGAATGTTGACCTCCATCTGCTGGTAACCACAAGTATATCATTGTGGCGGTTGAATATTTCACTAAATGGGCCGAAGCTATGCCTACGTTCAACAATACGGCAGCCACTGCAGCCCTCTTTTTCTTTAACCATGTCATTGCCCGATTCGGCGTTCCAAAACAGTTAGTCTCTGACCATGGCCGACATTTCGAAGATCAGATTTGGCATGAGCTCTCCTCCCTATTGGGTTTTGAACATCAATATTCATCTTCCTATTACCCCCAAGGTAATGGTCAAGTTGAAGCGGTCAAAAAAATTCTTAAGACCATGCTTCAACGAACGGTGAATAAGCACAAAACCAATTGGCATCTCATGCTCTTCCCTGCTTTGTGGGCCTATTGTACTTCTGTTAAAACCGCCACCGGTTTCACTCCTTTCCACCTTGTCTTTGGTGAGGAGGCCATCTTACCAATTGAGTGTGAAATCCCTTCCCTTCACTTGGCCGTCAAACTTCTCCCTGATACCCAACCTCTCTAACAACGACTTATCATGCTTGAGCGTGCCTCTGAAGACCGTCGTGTTGCATTGCAAACTCTCGAAGCAGCCAAAAAGCGCACCAAAGCTCAGTACAACCGAAAAGTACACCCTCGCACCTTTCATGAAGGTGACCTTGTTCTAGTATACGACCAGGCCCACGATACCCTTGGTCATGGGAAGTTCGACTCATTATGGCTAGGTCCTTATATAATCAGTAAAGATCTTGGGAAGGGAGCATATCTTTTAGAGGACTTTGAAGGCAACCCCATTCCTAATCCTCACAATGCACTCTATCTTAAGAGATATTACCCTTAGCATTTCCCACTCAAAATGCATGTTTTATCTCCTCGTAGATAGCCAGCGTATGTTTGTTTTTATCATTCGTTACTTCACCAGGACACATGTTGTCCACGAAGTCTTTCTTTCCCTCTTCTCCAAATCGAATTCCCTCACTTACAACACTTTTCCTTGGGGCACCGCTTGGCCTCCATATTTATTCTTGTTCGTGTCGATTTCTGTCATGAGATACCATTTTGTACTCATGTTTTTTCGGGTCCCCTTTGGACCTTTCATCATTGCATCATCATCATCAGTGCCTAATTTTCTGTCACTCTACTATTTTCCCTCGTGCTTTAGTTGGGGTTCCCTTATTGCCTCACCCATGGCAGACCTACTTCTATCGACATCAGCTCATTTATTCCAAAAGCCAGGCCTAGGGGGCAGTGTACCATTGGTTCAAGTTCTTCCCAGCATGATTATGATATATACACTTGATGGTCCAATGATGCAGCAGCAGCTATTGGTGATTCCCAGGCATGTGTGAGATGTCTCAACCCTCATGAGGGGGTGGCCCTACAGGTAGCCCCCCACATGCCCGGATGACTTCATTTCCGCCCTTGATGCAGCGCCTCCCATTTGATGATATCAGCCTCAACCGCTTGCGACGCCTCTTCGATTTGCACGTATTAGTCATATTTTGCGAGCCCTTCCCCGAGTGTAGGGGGAATTTGGGTGTATTGTATCTCATGTACTACCATATTATTGTAAAAGTATTGAAAATTATTCCAGGCATCACATGTATCTAGGATTCATCATGTTATTCATCTGGCTCATGCTTAGGCTCGCACATGCTTCATTATTGCGTTCCGTGGTTTTCCAGGCACCTTATTCTTTGTACTTTTTCTCGGCGGGCATAGGTATGCCTCCCTTGCCGCCTTTAGCTCATGTACCACTTCATAAACTGGACACTTGTTGCACTTGTAAGTCTCATTTCCTTAGGGTCGAGTCCTTTAGCACATCAGACAACATTACACTTCTCTCTCTCACTTCCCTTTTGATATCTAGTGATTGAGTTCTTACAACGTACTTCGGTCATACGATTTTCTCCTAACACTCGTACGTTGGGGGGAAATTTGTTACACCATTTTTTGGTCATCTAACCTATTATTATTAGATGAACCCAAGTACACCATGTAAGACCAATTTTACCCTAAGTAAAATTGCTTTCACCATATAAAATAACTCATTTGTTTATATTTTCTGGTCATATTTAACCCAAAATAAGGAACTTAATTAAATAAATCCTTATTTATTTAATTATTCCCTAAGAATAAGTTATTTAAATCATTATTTAAATAATATTCTTAGTTATATTTGACTAAATCATCCATAAATAATTAAATAAACCATTATTTATTTAATTATATTCCCATCATTCCCCTAAAATGATAAATAAATCATTTATTTATTTATTATTTATAAATAAAGGAATTGACCCAAGTCAAGAATCCTTTTCCCTCTAAAAAATATAATAAAATATTCCTAAAAGGTGCTTCTAGAATTCGACTAATAATATTTTATTCATGCACCGAGTTCTAGACCGCCCCAATATTTTGTTATAAATAGGGGGTTTTCCCCATTCATTAGTCACCTTAATTGCATTAGATCACACTAGATCTACTCTTGGTCACCATTTTCCATTTTTCTTTGTGAACTCCCATTGAGTTCTATGTTTGCGTTTCCACATCCATAAGAGAGAGCAATGCTAGATCTGAAACACTGAGGACTTCCAAGAACCCATCCCACTAAGGAGAACCGGAAAACACCTTTCTTGTTTTCCTCTCAGGTGCCCCATTCTTTAATATAATACAAAATTATTTTAAATACATTCTTCTTGTCTTGTCCATTGGATTTATGGAGCCATGTTATATTTTATCTGCTTAATGTCTTTTGTGCTTAGATCTGAATTTGTGCAGCAAACTTAAAGATATTTTGCAGCCATAATCGATGTTAGGGCTGTTTTTTATGTGTAGCTAAAGTGATATTTTACGACGAAAGATTCATACTAAAAATCTGTCCGCTACCAAATGCATCACCTTCTTCAAACTCCTCCATATGATAGATTACTTATTCACTATGATAATATACCCCTTGTATATCTGTAGTAATGGATTCCCATGTAAATATTTGAAATGGATTATCTCAGCCCAATTTCCCTTTGAGGTAATAGCCCTCCAAAATGATTTTATTAGAATGGCATTTGCAACTTTTCGCACATCCAAGAGACCCCACCCTCCAAACTACTTCAATATTGATATTGTATGAAGTTTACATAAGTGTAGCTTCTTAGTCTTGGAGAAACTAGACGATAGGAAATTTGATACCACCACATTGATTCGAGCCACTGTGTGGATAAGAAAATAAAATATGTGACCCCAGTAAACTACAAACTATAATAACATAGCTTGGATAAGAATATATCACCCTCCGAATGACATCCATCTGTGTGACCATTTGAGAATCCTTCCTTTGAATTTGTCCACTTTCCGTAGCCATTCCTCCTCCTTGTAACTGCATGGTTTCAGCTTTAAGCCCAGGTAGGTGAACCCATTTGATAACAATTTGGCTTGAACCCCCAAGAACTCTACAATAAAATTGATATCATTCATATCATCGGATGCATATATCAAAAGAGACTTTCCTTTGTTTATATGCAAGTGAGTAGCAACACCAAACCGAAAGAGAATGTAATGTAAATAGAACCATTGGTTCCGAACAAGCCTACCAAAAATGAGTAAGTCATCTACAAAAAATGAATGTGAAACAAAAATAGTAGGGGAAAAGGATAAACCCGAAAAGTATCCAACACGTTTAGCCATTAATAGAAGTTTAGTGAAACCATCCATGATAAGGATGAAGATTAGAGGAGATAAGGCACATCCTTGTCAGAGCCCCCAGCTAGCTTTGAAGAAATCAGAAGGGGACTCATTGATGATGACCGCATAATTGACCGATGTGATACAAGCCATAATCCATCTTATATTCCTCATTGATAATCCCACCTTTAATAGCACCAGTCTGATGTATGACCAATCCACCAAGTCATATGCCTTGAACATATCAACTTTCATTATCAGAGCCTCAATATTGTGCGTGTGGATCGAATGTATTACTTCTCAGGTCGATGCCATAGCATCATGGATGGATCATCCTTGTAAGAAACCATGTTGCTCCTCCGATATGCATCCAGACAGAAAGCCTTTAAGCCTTTGTGCAATGATTTTCGATGTAAGCTTATATATAGTGTTACATAGATAAATCGGTCGATATTCATAAAAATATCGAGGATCAGATGATTTCAGAATCAATGTAATGAACGCAGAATTCATGCCTCCAGGTATATGACCCGAAACTCTAATATGCTCAGTAACCGACAATAGTTCATCAGCCATCAATTCAAAAAAATGGATGAAAAATTCAGTAGGCCATCCATCTGGGCCAGGGATTTTATCATGTGCAAATGATATTAGGACTGCCTCAATCTCCTCCTTGATAATTCTTTTCCCAAGAACCTCATTTGTAGCACCATCAAACACCACATGCATATGATCTAGAACCCATTTTTGGCTTCCAAAATCAATACCTTCCTCGAATTTGTAAAAATCATAGAAATATTTAAAAGCAAGCTCCTGAATATATGTGGTTTTGCATATCTTTGTACCATTCTCCAACTTGAGTTTCCAAATAGAGTTAGTGTTCCAGCGACCATTTTCCATTTTGTGAAAACATTTTGTGTTCAGACCCCCCTCCTTGAGCCATTGGACCCTGCTCTTGAACTTCCAAGTCACTTCTTGGATCTTAAGAATCTCCATATTTCTCATCTCCACCCCCCTCAGCTTATCATATGTTTTTTGGTCCAGGGGTACATATTTCACCCCTTCATATATTTTTTCAACCTCTGTAGAAATGGAAATGAGCTCCAACTGTAACTCTTTCTTTTTTATCCTTTCCTAAATTTTTGTTCTCTATTTTAGTGTGTGGAGCTTATCCAAAAATTTCCTCCATCCTTCCATGCCTACATGATCCTCCTTCTAGAAATCCATCACCAGTTTATTATATTGTGGATCATCGAGCCATATTATATTGAATTTAAAGGGGAAACCTCATGTAGTTGGCTCCTTTATCCATGTTAAAACGATCATCATGTGATTAGATATGGTGTCAGTGACCACCTTTGATCGAAAATTCCCCATGTCTTGAACTAAATCCTCATATACCATAGCTCTGTCTAGTCGCTTCCCAATAAACTCATCATCGCCCACTTACCTATTGGTCCAAGTCAGTGCTATAGGAGCAGGACAAATGTCCACAAGATGATTATCACTGGATATCCGTCCAATACGATCATCCATTTGGTCTTTTCGTGATCTCTGTCCCCATGATTCAGACACTGATAAAGTTGCATTGAAATCTCCAATAACAATTAAATTTGACACAAATTTTTTTGGACAACTCAAGGCGATCCCAAATTGCAGAGCGATGATGACACGGTGCATATAAGTTTATGAAATGCACTTTCTTTGCACTCAAAAGCCTAAATGAATTGAAATAGTGTAATCTGCTACAATTTAAGGAATCCATGTGTATTTTTATCATGGTGTGCTTTTGGATGGGAAAAGGTGGATTACATGCTCCCATTCTTGTTTCAAATTTTAGAAAATAAATCTTGGGGGAATAGATAGGTTGAAAAATAGAATTCCCTCTGTTAAAGAAGTCTTCCATGGGATTCAGCAAGATGGGGGGAATTTCTTTGTTGGAGATAAGTTCATTAGGTTGGATAAATGAGCTAGAGTCTATTTTTCCATAGTATAGAGAAGGGCGTAATATTTAAAAATCAAATCATATATTTGTACAATGCTATTAGAAAAATTAGAAAGGGTCAAGATAGCAAACGAAAGGCCATAAGTAGAAACAATGTCTTACCACATACACAAAATAATTTATAAAATGGTATTTACAAGTGCATAATCCAAAGGAAGGTTGGCTCCTTGGTGAATTTTAGTGTAAGGAATTTTCGTTTAAGTCTCTTTTTTTTATGTAAAATGTCATATTCCAAAAAGAGAGGGAACGAGACATTTATTTCCATATTTGATGGCAAAAAGAGTCATTTGTGTCTCCCTTGAACAAATCACTCAAAACAAGTCTTTCCTCTGTTTGTATGGGCTTTATTTTGAATTAGGAAAGCCACAACCCTTTTATTGAGTCAGTGCTCCTCCGGTTGGTTATCTCTTCAAATCACATGGAGAGTTTGTTAATTCCTCCTGCATGGAAAACTTATACAAAGTTATCATATGGTACGATACAGTCACATTTTATTCGTGCTCTTGTTCAAGGGAAGTCAACCTATGTTGGCCATTCTACGGTGTCTCTTGACTCATATTTATTTGGCCATACCCAGTCTATCAAAGTTATGTTTAGTATCACATTAGCAATTTGGTCCTTTGCTTGTGCTAGTTAAGAAGGTCTCCATTGACTTCTTGTTGGTGGGTATTCCCTTATCAACTTCAACAAATTTCTCTGAGAGTAGGCCTAGAGAGACATCCTGGCCCTATTTACATCATTTATAGGTGACCTTGTGCTCAACATCGATCAATATCATGGGTCTTCGTTTAAGTGGTTTCCCTTGTGTTTGATGTCAACTTAAATTATCACAAATTGAGATACATGTAGTACCTTGGTTTCCATTCAACCCTATTGGTGGATTCCTCACCTCTGTGTTAGCTTTCATTCACACACCATAAGTGGATTCTTAACCAATCATCATAAATCATGCAATTATGAAGACTACATTAATAGTTACATGGATATTCATGTCCCTCATATTATAACCATACAAGCATCTCATCACAAACCCAAATTCCTTATAATAGTGTCAATACACCTGTTTCTATGTAACAACAACATAGATAATTCAAATTGAATCATTATATACAAAGGTATGAGTAAGAAAATTATCTTTTATTCAAGTGATTGGAAATTGAAAGTAGGAGTTCATCTCTCCACCCAACCATAAGCCAACTCCACTGCACTCTTTCTACAGTTGACCAACCCTAAGCTAGATTCTGATTTTGAGGAGATAAGTGATCAAGGGTTTTCACATAAATACCATTCATCCAAATAAACAATAGAGAGCCCATTGTAAAAGTGGTTTATCAAATGCCCTCTAGTAGTAAGTAACACAATGGCTCTCAATTCAAACCAAAGTCAAGTCATAGTCCAAAAAGGAAAAGGGCCCATTTTCCAAGTGGTTTGTCAACTTCCTCCATCAGTAAGCACCATAGCGAGTTATACCCCAATATAAAATAATCACAGGAAATTACCCAGTCTCAATGATATATCGTTTAGTTCTAGGAAATTCAACACATCTCATGGGTGGTTTATTAGTTTTTCTTATGAGAAAACATCATAGGAGTCAAAAGCCCACTATACAAATGGTTTATTAGCTTACTGAGAAATCACATAAGTGGTTTGTCATCCCCAAGGCAAGCACTTGTTGGTTTATTGGTTCGTTTCACCACACACCTGTATTTCTCAGCTTGAAAATGGTTTACCATCTCACCTTTAGAAAACACACCAATGGTTTATTGATGCAGCAAAACTGCATCTTCATAAATCTCAACATCTTATTCCAAATGTTAGCAGGGTTAGTAGAATTTACCCCACTAATTACTTTATGGAGTACATGCTTCCTCCATATTCACCCAACAAAATGGGTTTTCTCAAATAACTTCGTGAGTTTTTATTAACCCCTTCATAAATAAACAAAACCACTTTATAACTTAAAACATTAACCTTTTAGTCATATTCACATGGAAGCTTTAACAAAATGGTTCTTAGGTTTAAAACTCAAATTACCAACAATGCGCTTTACCTTTATATTGTGGCCGCCTTCTTTACATTACCCAATGCACATGCGGCATCATAGATGCATCACCGATCCATATAGCATCGTAACTTTCAAACCATATCACATTCCCAAAACTTAGCGCAATATTTCTAATATACCGATTTCGTAAATCGGCAAACATAACATTTCGCAGATCATAGAACATGCCACTTTGCAAATCGATGAATATAGCATTTCACAATTCTCAAAACTTACCATTTCGCACTTCAGTGATTATAACATATATTGCATATCGGAATTTATAACCCGTCGGCACTTCGGAAACTTTACATCTGTTGCAACTTCGCCACTTTAATACTATCGCACTTCGGCAAACCGCAACCTTACCTCATCGCACTTTGCAACTTTTAACTGAACTGTTAACTATTATATCATATTGCATGCGATGTGCGATATGCGCATGAATCATCCGCTTGACACGTGTCCACTTCGACACTTTCACAATTTAAATTGGGATGTGATCTTAGTCATTGGTCATTTTCCTATCTCTGTGACTTAATCACGACCATCCATTCCTACTGCACACGACTTCTCTTCACAACCTCCAATCCATTAAATCTCTTGCACCTTTATTTTCAATATCCATTCTTGACCGCTTATCTGTGACTTAGATCTCACGATCTAATATTTTCCATCCATCTAACTTGCATTACTATGCTATGATCTTCGTCGTCCATCTCTTCTTCAATTCTTTGCTTTGATCCTAACCGTCTATTTTCCCCTTTATGCTTCCTCCAAAACTCTTCAAATTTTAAGGAAAATACGCCAGTTCTTTGTCTTCAAGAAATATGCATGATTTCTTCAATAATGAACATTGTTTCATTCAATATGCCCGAATACATTCCTTTAATGAATAAAAGATCTTAATTACTAATTTGTTTTTCTCCATGGCATAACCCTCTTGAGCTTGTTCGGTATTCTGTAGCGCTAGTCTCTCCTGAGTTTGGATCTAGTTCATATTTAGAAGTATCCGACAGTTGTACACTTCTCAGCTCATTGTATAGTTCTTCTCGAAGTCACCTGCACACCTATAATATGCAGAATTATGTTTTTCACACTTACAGTCTATAATTTATAAAAAAAATAAGAAATTCATCAACAAATTATACTCTGCACAACTCAAAATTGAGGTTTTATATCTACAAACAGATATTTACACAACGAATTACTTCTCGGCCTTATTTTCTATATCAGTGGCCTCTCAACACTACTTCTCTCTCTCTACCCGTAGGCTTACAATCATATTTCTTCTATTATCTATCTAAGAATAATATTCTCTTAATGCCTTTGAGGTTTAAAAATATATACAAAAGGTTCTACAACCAATACTGGTTCAGATCCTCAATATTCTCAACTAAATCCTAAGAATCCTCTAAATATGCCAAATCATCAACTAATTCCTAAGTCTAGGATTCATAATCCTTTGAAATATCAACTAGCCTAAATCTCTCATGTTCTCCTACATTCGAGAACATTTACAAATATGCCTCGCAATATTTAATTAAATCTTATTCTAAATTTCTCACATAAAATCACTCAAAACATTGAAAATTAGATTAATTAAATACTTAGGGAACCAACTCCCTTGAAAACATAAGAACCCTAGATTCTACTAAATGTACAAAATTTGCAACCATGATGCTCCTGCATCAGAATCCCAAGGTAGAAAATAATCATGATCTCCTAAACATGTGCCTTTAATTATTGTCCTCATGGATCCCATACGTTCTGTAATCTGTCTTTGGCTCCCTCTCTTCCTTTCTGCTATTTTGTTGCTGATTTTGTTGTTTTTTGTTGTTCTCTAGGTCTCCATAATTTATGTTGCATTTCCCCACTGGCTATGCTTTCACAGTTTGTTGTTGTCTTTTCCTTGTTGCTTCTGCTTTTCCTTCTTGTTGATGTCTTCTTCTAAGACACTTTCATCATCAACCTTATTATTCTTTCAATCTCCATGTCTATTTTATCTTCTAACTGGTACTTACTCTGCCAATTTTTGTTGCACTCTGTCCATTCATCTTCAATTTCTTCTTTTTCACTTGGAATTACTCCATTTACTGCTACAAATATTGTTTTGGACATTGCTACCTCCCAAAATTCTTGAATATATCTTAAGATATATCCCTCCGCAACATCCCTCTTCTACTCACTACCTGAAAATATACTTTCAAAAAGTAAATTGTTCCCCAATTCTCTGACTATAGTAATATTTTCTTCCTCTGCTGTAGATCCTTTGCAGTCTTCATCAAGTTCTTTCTCCTCTATCGGTTCTTTCAATCAATTCTCCAATAGTTCCAATTATTTCTCCCATTTACTAACCAATTGTACATGTGCTTTTACTTGGCTATCTTCATAAGATAGCATGGCCTTATCCTCCATATTTATGATAGTTTCCAATGTCTCTCTATCACCTGCAAAATATTAAAAACCTGTAACTACACACAATTTTTCAGTTTTAAAACCACAACACTCAATTTTCTTATTTGATGATTTTGTCATCAAATCCTTTCTCTATTCCAAGTCCTTTACATGACTTAGAAAATCTTCAATGGTATATTTCATCTCAACTTCCTCAAGCATAGTAATTGAGTACTTGGTATCCTTTTCTTCTTTTTCTTGCTTTTGGTCATCATTGTGAGCCAAACTTCCTCTATTTCCAACTTTAGCAGTATGCTGAAAAAAAATATTTCCCTCCAATTGTGTATGAACTTCCTCATGAGATATAACTGTCTCAGAACTCAATTTTTGTCTCTCTTCTTCATCTTATTTGATATCACCTACAAACATCCACAAATTATTAATTTCAAAATCATAAGGCTCAATTGGCTCAACTGACGATTCAAACATCATTGCTCCATCTTCAAGCTCAAAAGGAATTTGTTCTTCTCCAAAAACTTTGTCTTGTTGTAGCTCAACTCCTTCGAGCTTCTCTGTCCTCAATTTAACATCTATTATATGCTCAAGCTTCCTCGGCTCCTCTATTAACTGCATATTCACCTGTTTTTCTCTCTTCTCTTTTATCTTATGCCACCTCGTTTTATTTCTCATTCTGTAACCAAATCTCTGGTTTTCTTTACTCCTCTAGAACAACTTCATCAAAAAATTAGTTTGCATTCTTCTCTCAGCCTTTTATCTCTCATACTCTCCATCCATGACATCTTCTTTGACATCTTTCTTCACTCTTCTTCTATTGTGGTCTCTCTCAGAACCTTTGCTATGACTATCAGTATTAATTTTCTCCTACCTCTCTATGAGATACTCACTTACTATGAGTTGTACTTAAGCCTCTGTAGTAACAAGTTCTCCTTGCTACAACTTACCTCACAAAGCTTTCCCCTGTACTTGGCCACTAGTCCCCTCTCTGGAACCTTCTTTTGAGAATTCCTTTGCTACTTCTAGGCTTCAACTCATTTGTACTTTTGAGAACACAACTGTAATCTTGTATTTCAATCACAAATAAAAGACTAGGTTTTGGCCGCACTCTTCTTTCACTCAGAAAATCTTACCAGATTCCTTCATCACTGCTTCTTAAGGCTTGATCTTATTTTATTGAGATACTTCATTAGCTACAACTATCAATCTTCAATCTATCTTTTATCCTGCAAAACTCAAATAAAAGTTAAATAAAACAATACCTGCATGATTTCATAAGTAGTCTCCATTCACTCTTCACATTCGAGTGAATATCCATTCTCCACAAGAAAACAACCATCGTTGTGCTATCTTTATGCTTCTGCAATATCTTCTTAAGAGTATCATGTACTCCCATCTTCTACCATGCCTTCTGCTTATTAGATTCAAATAACATGATCTCCTCTTTGCAATATTTCTGTCAATTTTCTGCAAAAGCACATTTATTTTACTAATCTCCTATTTCTTCCAAAATCACACTTGCATTTTGCACAATTCTAATTTAATTAAAAAGAGCTTTAACCTTCAAAGAGCATTAACTAGCTCTGATACCAAAAATGATACAACAAAACTTCATCTTCATAAATCTCAACCTCTTATTTGAAATGATAGCAGGGTTAGCAAGATTTACCCCACTAATTACCCACATTAACATTATGGAGTACATGCTTCCTCCATATTCACCCAAAAAAATGGGTTTTCTCAAATAACTTCGTGATTTTTTATTAACCCCTTCATAAATAAACATAACCACTTTATAACTTAAAACATTAACCTTTTAATCATATGGATGCGAAAGCTTTAACAAAATGGTTCTCAGGTTTAAAACTCAAATTACCAACAATATGCTTTACCTTTATATCATGGCCACCTTCTTTACATTACCCAATGCACACATGGCACAACAGATGCCTCACCGATCCATATCGTATTCCCAAAACTTAGTGTAATATTTCTAATCTACCGATTTCACAAATCGGCAAACATAACATTTTGCAGATCGCAAAACATGCCACTTCACAAATCAGTGAATATAAAATTTCATAATTCTAAAAACTTACCATTTTTCACTTCGACGATTATAACATATATCACATATCGGAATTTATAACCCTTTGGCACTTCGGAAACTTTACATCCATCGCAACTTCGTCACTTTAATACTATCGCACTTTGGCAAACTGCAACCTTACCTCATTGCACTTCGCAAATTTTAACTCCATAGTTAACTATTATATCATATTGCATGCAATGTGCGATATGTGCATGAATTTTCCACTCAACACGTGTCCATTTCGGTACTTTCACAATTTAATTTGCGATGTGATATTAGTTGTCGGTATTTTTCCTGTCTTTGTGACTTAATCACGACCATCCATTCCTCCCGCGGACGGTTTCTTTTCACAAACTCCGATCCATTAACTCTGTTGCATCTTTACTTGTGATATCCATTCTCGACTGCTTATCTTTGACTTAGATCTCATGATCTAATCTTGTCCATCCATATGACTTGCATTTATGTGCTATGATCTCCATCGTCCATCTCTCTACTTCAATTTTGCACTTTGATCCTGACCATCTATTTTCCCCTTTACGCTTCCTTCAAAAAAATTAATTTTTTAAGGAAAATATGCCAGTTCTTTGTCTTTAGGAAATCTGTATGGTTTATTCAATAATGAATATTGTTTCAGTCAATAGACCTGCATATGTTCCTTTAGCAAATAAATGATCTTAATAACTATTTTTTTTTTCTCCACGGCGTAACCCTCCTAATCTTGTTTGGTATTCTATAGCACTAGTCTCTCCTGAGTTTGGATATAGTTCATATTTAGAACTATCCGACCAATGTACACTTCTCAGCTCATTGTTTAGCTCTTCTCGAACTCACCAGCACACCTATAAGATGCAGAATTATGTTGTTCACACTTACAGTCTATAATTTATAAACACAATAAGAAATTCATAAACAAATTATACTTTGCACAAATCATAATTGAGGTTTTATATCTACAAAAAGATATTTACATAATGAATTTCTTCTCGGCCTGATTTTCTATATCGGTGGCCTCTCAACACTACTTCTCTCTCTCTTCCCGTAGGCTTACAATCATATTTCTTCTATTATCTATCTAAGAATAATGGTCTCTTAATCCCTTCGAGGCTTACAAATATATACAAAATATTCTGCAACCAGTTCTAGTTCAGATCCTTAATATTCTCAACTAAATCCTAAGAATCCTCTAAATCCACCAAATCATCAACTAATTCCTAAGTCTAGGATTCATAATCCCTTTGAAATATCAACTAGTCTAAATCTCTCATGTTCTCCTACATTCGAGAACATTTACAAATATGCCTCATAATATTTAATTAAATCCTATTATAAATGTCTCACATAAAATCACTCAAAACATTGAAAATTACATTAATTAAATACTTAGGGAACCAAATCCCTTGAAAACATAAATCCCCCTAGATTCTACTAAATGTACAAAATTTGGAACCATGATGCTCCTGCATCATTTATCAACCCTATTTCAAGCACTATATAATTCAACTCTAGTGAATTCTCATGGTCCAAAAGAATTAACAAGCACACAAACATGCCTTTAAAACATACAGGGAATACCATCCCTTAGAACATAACACATGTTAGAAGGGGAATCCTTCCCTAGAAGATTTATGTCCACTACCTCAAATCGAGCTTCATATTATTTTTCATTGTTTACCACTACGAATTTTATCCCTTACGCATATGCTTGTTAATGTTTGCACCAAACCCTCCTCTCCTTCTTGGAAACTTCTTTTCTTATCGTTCCCTTATGTGTTGACCTTGACAACATGATTTGTAAGAACAATACTGTATAACTCGTCCCACACCTAGGAAATCCATATTTGAACTCAATGCTTGCACCACTAGCACCTTTAATTCATCATGGATATAGGTGGCAAAATAAATAGAGGTTCTTGAGTTTTTCAAGCCTCATAATCCAATTCCACTTCTCTCAACCAGTAAATATTTACATTTCACATTATTTACATGAATTAAATTTCATAACAATATTTACAATAGGGATTAAGAAAAAGGGTTGTCACATATCACCCATATCATCACATTTGAATGTCAAACTAAATAATATGAAATACTCACCAAATTATCACCAAATAGTTGTAAGACTAAGAACTGAAATGCTCACCAAATTTGATATACTCATATGAGTCTTTATTGATAAAGTTAACGTGTATAAATATATCACCCATATCATCGCCTTTAGTTGGTAAACTAAATAAATTGAAATGCTCACCTAATTATCACCAAATAGTTGTAAAACTAAGAATTGAAATGCTCATAGGATAAGATTTGATGTATTGATATGAGTCTTTATTGATAAAGTTGCATGTATTAAAGGAGCACTAAATACATCAAGCTTGAATTGTTTGCATGATTATTTATTTATTTACTGGGTACCATGATTTATATTAAAATGTTTCATAATTTCAAAAGCATAACATTAAAAATATAATTGGGTATTTTTCCTATATAAATAGTTGTTATTTAAAAAAAAAATTGATAATAAATATTATTGTATTTTATCTTTAAAATTCAGTAATAAAAATTTTCATTTTACTTATGCGTGAATGAAAATAAATATGTTTACTTTCTTAGTTGTCTTCACAATATTTGCATAATTTTCCATAAAACCCTTTACATTGAGGTTAATGATCCACAATATCCACTCCCACAATGTCAATAATGTCGCATAGTTGGTGATCCCTGCTACTTATTTTAAATATAGTTATATTAAATTAAAAATAAATAAAGATATATTGGGACAAAGCCAAAACTATTGTTTTCAAAATTGGCAAAAGCACAAAGAGGGTACTCTAAGGGAAAAACACGTCCAATTGGGCCACACTTGTGAATATGTAACTATGAAGGTTAAAAAGCAATCCTTGGGCTAAATTCACCACTAATACTTTTTACGTTGCAAATGCATTGCCGGTTTGAAAACAAACCCCTCAATCTTTTGCATCTTGCATGTTATACTAAACTATATGATGGGTATCTATTGTTTTAGTGATTTTGCTACAAATTAGGGTTCAAAGTCTACCATTTTGGGAAGCCTCAATTGTAAGAAGTATTGTAATAGCATATATCCATCCTAAGTGTTTGTCTATCAAGTGTCAAATTGTATGATGGGTATCTATTGTTTTAAGTGATTGTGCAACAAATTTGGGTTCAAAGTCTACCATTTTGGGAAGCCCTCAATTGTAATCTAAGTATTGTACTAGCATAGATCCATCCTAAAGGTTTATCTTTCAAGTGTTGAGAAGAACTAAATCTCTTAAGCTGAAAACCTGTCCTCATGTTTTGTGTTCAAAAAGAGGTTTTAATTTTGAGAGATTTGGTCTCTCTTAACACTTGGGTGATCCAAAGTTAAGATGAATATATGCTAGTTTATTAGCATTTCATGTTTAGTCTGAGATCGAAAGAAAATAGACATCCATTGAAAGGTATTAATATCTACAATTAATTAAATATTATTAAGTTATTTTATTTAAATAATTTTTGAAATAAATTTATGTGTAATTTAATATTTGTTTTATAATATTCTAAAAAATAATAAAAATATTTATCATAAATTACATGTTTGTAATAACTAAAAAAAATGCATTTTTTTTTAATAATTCTATAAATTTACATTAGTATTTATTAGCCTCAAAAATAAAAAATAATTTAAAACTCTTTATTAAAAAATAAAAGCTTTTTGAAATCTACAAAAAGCTTCCAAATTCCATAACTCTTAAAACTAATGGAAAAATAAAGAATAAATTCCCAAAAGACATAAATATTTCCCATATAAATATAGAAATATGTATGACATTATTTTTAAAAATGTTAATACTATTTAATTAAAATTTTATTTTTATTTTTTATTTATTAAAAATATTATAAAATATTTCATTAATTATTTATTAAAGTTTTATTTTTATAATAATTATTAATTGATAATATCTGGAGCTGGAGCTTTATAGAAACAAGTCTATACAATTTATTTACAACTTTATTTAGATTTTCTCCATTCAATAAACAAAAAAAGATATGATGTCCACATCTGATCAATAATTTCTCATGTATCTTCCTCGATCCCAAAGTGCATCTAGTGCACCTTGACTTGTTCTATTCTTCTAACCTGGAGTGTGAGATTCCTCAATTCAATGATGCATAAATGTTTCAGTTGGAATTCTCCCTCTCATTATACCTATTTCACAAACTAGTCAATTACATGATTAAAATCAAATACATATTTTTTAAGGAAACATGGAAAAAATCATGAACTTTCACTAATGGAGGCAAGGCAAAACTGTAGGCTATTGGTCTTATTCTTTCAAGTACTTTATGTTAAACACACATGGAATGGACAATGAAAGGATTAGTATGATAATTGCATGTTCTATTGTTGTTCACATGATGTACATTTATAATACATTATTGTGACTGTTGGATTCATCTTCCAAGGTCTCTTGGAATTCCTATGTCCATTTGCCTTCTACACCAACCATTAGAAGATTAGGTGTCCAACATTCCCCCCCTTAATCCGAAGGGGTATGTGTGAGTCCAATAAGAGAGCAGTAATAAGTATGCATGGCGGAACTAAGCTAAATGAGCTCTCTGAAATGTTGGCATAAGGAGGTGGTTTAAGGATGACCACCAACACTGGAATGCTTAGTGCAGTTCCTAGAACTCTTCCAAATCTGGCAAGAAGTTGAGGTCTTCTGCTAGAGGAATTCCTCCTCATATTTTGAAGAGGGAGACCTTCAACTTGGAATAAGGGAGGTCTAAAACCTGCAACGGTTTAAGGATGGCCCTCAACTCTGGAATGTTTGATGCATTTCCTGGAACTCTACCAAACTAGCAAGAAGTTGAAGTCTTCTGCTAGAGAAAGTGTCATGAATTCTATGAAGAGGAAGAATATCAACCTCGCATATATCATTTAAGGCTAACCACCAAACAAAGACATGCTTATGGGAATTTGTGTCTCTAGCTACTACTCTGAATCTGGAATGGCAGGTTGTGGCTTAGGCTCACTTGAACTTCTATGTCTCTGGCTAAAAATATGAATCTGGAATGATAGGTTGTGGCTCTGGCTCACTTGAAATTCTGTGTCTCTGGCTACAACTTTGAATCTGGAATGACATTTTGTGGCTCAGGCTCGCTTGAACTTTTGTGTCTATAGCTACAACTCTGAATCTGGAATGACAAGCTATGGCTCAGGCTCACTTGATGTGGCTTTGAAGCTTGTAGATGACCATCATTTCCCCCTTGTCAAATACAAGGTGAGATGATAGCAAAAAATCAACTAAAAGACCTTTTAATATTATATAATAAATTATGTCATATGATTGAAACATCTTCTTGGTTGTTGATGCCCATTTCCAAGAAGTGATCCATCCAAGATGAATATTGTTTCTTGCAGGAGGCTTGTTTCTGAAGCATCTTTGTGAAGAATGAGTGTGTTGACCACAATTCTAGCATGGGTGAAGATAAAAACAATAGTATTTCATATGGACAACTCGGTCATAGTGTTGGAATTTTACAATCTATTATTGCTACTGTGGAAGAGAAGTAGAATCTAGAAGAGCTGAAGGTGAGCTATCATGAAGAAATTTAGCACTCTAAAATTTGATGGGCTTGGAGTAGTCTAGAAGATGAAAGGAAACCTCCTTGTCATATTCAAGACCAATTTTGTGCTTGTTATGGACAAGCTCTTCCCAAGGTTTGATGGTGGGCTTGGGAAGTGCAGGCTAGATTTTTGCTTCTGCATTCAAATCTACTCTTTTACTAGACTTAGTGATCTGAACAGTTTCTTGTTGCTGATGGGTGTCTGTCTCAATGTTCTAAACAAAAAAAAGCTCACAATGATGACTCTGTTGGTGTATTTCTCCTTTTTGTAGCTGAGATTCAAGATGCAAAAAATCAATCTCATCTTGTGCATTTTTAAACAGGCTAGAATGTAAGATACATTGTCCTTGCTGATTTGGATTGTGTTGTTAGTAGTGGACATGATTAGAGTTCTCAATAACTCTAATAATCCATGAATTTTTGTCATTGTTAAAAAAACTCTAGTCAAGAAATGATCACAAATGCACTTGCAATATTCTTCCAAATTAAATGTGCCCAATTATAAGAGCGAAATGTACTCAATCAGTAACCTTTTGCAAGCAATAAATATTATCCTTGAAAATGTGATTGTCCTTCTGTCTGGCCATTAAATGATTTCCTCTACTCTATGCCAACAAACAACATGTTCATTAAAGTATCCACATGGAAATCATGTTCAAACTTGTACCTCTTCAAGTGAAGTTATGGATTGAAAGTGGGCCAGACAGCACAAAAAATATGGCTCTACTTCATTAGCTTCCTGTGTTATTTTTTGTCTGCTGCAAAAAAAACTCAATTCTCATGTAATTTATTATTATTATTTTTTTAAATATTTTTTTTTTTTGCACAGAGGTTTTTTTGGGGGAGGTCGAACCTAGGGGAGGTTAGACTTGGGGGAGGTAGGACCTCAGGGAGGTTATACTTGAGGAGGTTGGATAGGGGGAGGTGAGACCTAGGTAGTTCAGAGGAGGGAGTGGATGGAAGGTGGAGGAGGGAGCGGGGGAAGGGCAGAGGGATAAGGCCCATAGGAGGAGGAGGGAGAGGGGGAGGGAGAAGGGGATGAGGGAGGGGTGTTGTTAGATCCATATATTACTAGTATAGTCTGCTATTTTTATTGGTGTAGCCCCCTTATTTTTATTGTTTTACCCCTGTAACCCCAATATTGTTTTATACTTCCCTTACATTATTATTGTTAGTTCGGCTAGGATTATATTGTGACCCCATGGACTCCTATATATATAAGGAGGTTTTTTCATTTGTATCATCCACAAAATATTCATTTATGTAATGCAAAGGAGGTTACCCCCTAGAAGTTGCTTATTTCTAAGGTGTTGATCTCTCTTTTTTTCTATTTTTAGAGCTGGTTACTTAACACTTGGTATCAGAGCTTTGGATTCTAAGGTTTCATTGCTCCAAACAAGTCATCATGGAATTTTCGCCATAATTATTTTTCTATGAAGTTTATGAAGCTAAAATTTTTATCGTGAGAATCAAAAATCCTGAGGAACTCCGTGTAAAAATTTCTGATCTTGGTTCGCAATATTTGCAGAGATATGATCTGTGCAAGTTAGGGTTTTTTAGGCTCCCTAATTTCATCTCAAAGAGGTGACCGTGGGAAAATTTTCATAACTCTCTCTGAGCATCAGATTGGGATTATGTAAGAATTGTCTAAAAGTACACATAATTTAGTTTCTTTTATATCAATTTTAGAGCCGAAGGAGGAAATAGTGACACATGGCACGCCGTACAAGTTCGCTCTACTAAACCCTTCCATAATTAGGTCATTATGGGAGATTGGAAATCAATTTTCCTTGAAGCATCCAAAGTAGGTCAGGCCTATGGCATTGGAAAGAATATTCAGAGGGCTACTACAAGACTGAATTTCCAATATTTAAGATCCGAAATGACAGAGATAATTTAGTTTAAATATCGAGCTCCTCAAAAGCAAGAAAAAGGTGTGTAATTTTTTTTTAAAAATTGCATAAGTCTTGTTTGAAAAATCCATTTGAAGTGATTCCAAGGCCATATTGAAGCATATATATCACTATTGGGTTCTAAATTGCTACCTAAAAATAATTCAACACCCACTAAGCCTTTTTAAGCCTCTACTATGACTCATGAAGAGGAAGAAGCGCAACATGACATATCAAAATTACAAGAGCAAGTGCACCAAATTTCGTTCTTGCAAAGAGCAACAAAAAATGAAATAATTTTTTTTAAAAAGGTGTGGAAGCTAAGATGGATGTTTTGAAGAAAGGTGTATAGCTAAAATGGATGGTTTGAAGAATGGCATGGAATCTAAGATGGATGGCATGGAAGTTGGCATGGAAGCTAAGATGGATGAAATGGAAGCTAAGATTGATGAAAAAATGAAAGACAACATGGAATACATGAAGAAGGATCTGAAAGCAGACATGGAAGGTTTGATGACAAGGTTGATACAAGAAATGATTCCTAATGGCGAAAAGATAGTAGAGGAAACTCATTATGAGAACAAAATAAATGTTAATCGTGCTTTCATAAACTCTAATGTTGGATTGAAGACCCACCATATTCCAAATATCGATATGAGGAATTTTGATGGCAAGGATCCTGTAACATGGATACCACAGATGGATCAATATTTTAATCTCAATAATGTGCAAAATAGAAAAAAGGTATGCGTCGCAACTTTATATTTAGAAAAAAATACATTTGTATGGTATCGATGGCTTTGCTCTTGTAAAAAAATTGTCAATTGGTCAATTTTTACGGAGGAAATGATAGCACATTATGAGGATAGAAAGAGAAACACCTTATTTAGCCAATTGATAAATCTCAAACAAAAGGGTTTAGTGGTGGAGCACATTGAGGACTCCCAAAAATTAAATATAAGGGTAGTTGATATTCTAGAGGAACACATAATTGTTGTCTTCATAGGGACTTTAAAGGATAACATCCAACATGAGGTTCGAGTTTGGGAACCTGATTCGTTGGAGAAGGCATTCAGGTTGGAAAGAAAAATTGAATGTAAAATTATGGCAACAAGGAAGCCTACCAATCACATTTATAAAGATGGAAGTGTTGCTACTCCTATACTTCCACAACCTGCAAGGTTGACACCACAAAAATTGGAAGAAAAAAGAGAAAAAGGGCTTTGCTACAGTTTTTATATAAAATACGCTAAAGGTCATAAGTGTGCTGCAAAGAAATTATTTTACATAGATTGTGAGGAGGAGGAAAAAAATTAACAAGAAACTTCAAAATAAGAGGATATACCCCAGGAACCAACCCTAGAGAAAGAATAAATGAGTCCAACCATATTGTGTAATGCATTGGCAGGAATTACCACTCCTAAAACTATCAAGATAGAAGGACATATCAAGAAGAAAAAGGTAATAGTGCTGATTGATTAGGGTAGTACCCATAATTTTACTCATTGTAAGGTAGAAAAGGAATTGAATTGATTCCTATACCCAACACTAGAATGTCAAGTGACGGTTGAAAAATTCCATAATATCAAGCTAGCCATGGGGGAATATGTTTTGGATAGTCCAATGCTTTCCATTCCAATAGGAGGTGTTGTTGTTGTACTAGGAGTATAATGGTTACAATATTTGGGGATGGTAGATTTTAATTTTCAAGAAATTTTCTTGAAATTTTTTTCTGAAGGAAATGAAGTTGAATTACAGGGTATCCTAGGGAAGTTGGGAAAGATAATAAGCTCTATTGTCCCGACAAAGCTTCCAAAGAAAGAACAACGAGGTGTAATTTCACAATTATTCTCACTAGAAGTTCCGACATCAAAATCATCTATTTCTCCAGATCTCCAAAAATTCTTTGACAATCATTCCAAGGTGTTTGAAACTCCCAAAGGACTCCCACCTATTCGTGATCATGATCATACTATTCATTTGATTCCAAGAATTTTTCCTCCAAACATCAGGCCTTACAGATATCCTTATGTCCAAAAGAGTGAAATTGAAAGTATGATTACAGAAATTTTAGAGGCTGGTATAATTCAACCAAGTCAAAGTTATTTCTTTGCTCCATTAGTATTGGTGCACAAGAAGGATGTATCATGGTGCATGTGTCTGGATTATAGGGAGCTGAGTAAGCTCACTGTTAAAGATAAATTCCCCATTCCTATGATTTATGAATTATTGGATGGATTACATGGAGAAATTTATTTTACCAAGTTAGATATTCGTTCAGGATATCATCAAATTAGAATGAAGACTAAAGATATTCCGAAAACAACATTTTGAACTCATGAGGGTCATTATGAATTTTTGGTCATGCCTTTTGGCCTTACCAATGCACCTTCTACATTTCAAGGGTTGATGAATTCCATTTTCAAGCCCTTCCATAGAAAATTTGCGTTAGTATTCTTTGATGATATACTAATCTACAATAGGTCTTGGAAGGATCATGTTCAACATGTTGACAAGATGCTCAAACTATGGGAGGAGAAACAATTATATTCGCAAACCACCAAATGTTTCTTTGGAGTACAAGAGGTGGAATATCTGGTTCATATTGTATCTCACGAGGGTGTTAAGGTAGACCCTAACAAAGTTAAAGCCATTAAGGAATGAAAAGTCCCCACAACCATAAAGCAATTGCGAGGATTTCTCGAGTTAATAGGGTATTATAGCAATTTTCTTAAGAATTATGGGAGAATAGCAGCACCTCTAACAGCATTATTGAAGAAAGATTCATTTTCATGGACTCTTGAAGCAACTAAGGCCTTTGAACATCTTAAATATGCAATGTACCTAGCACCGATCTTAGCTACACCAAACTTCACAAAAACCTTTATTATCAAATGTGATGCCTCAGGAAATTGAATAGGTGTTGTTTTAATGCAAGAAGGAAGACCCATTTCTTTTGAAATTCATCCAACCAAAGGAAAGTATTTGCAGAAACCTATTTAGGAGAAGGAAATGTTGGCAATACTACATGCACTAAAGAAATGGTGACCTTACTGATCCAGATTTATGCAAGAACACAATAAAATACACATATAACCATATATACAAAGATGCATCGGAAATAACACTTCATTTCACTAATATAAAAGAACTAAATTTTGCTTACAGACAGAATGGAAATAAAATAGCTAAGGCGTTGGTAGCTTATCTGTAAGAAGAGATATGGTGGCTATAGGCCTCTGAACTCTGTGTTATAATGAGGCTCAAAGGCATAAATATGTTGGAAATATTGTCATTGATGGAAAAGGAGCACAAAGGAGCATCACCTGAATTATCACTAAGGCAAAGGAGTAGAGAAGTAGCAGCAATAAGGAAAAGAAGAAGTGGAGTAATAATGCAATATGAAAAAAAAGGGAGGCAAGGAGCAGCATTAGACCATCAGCAAAGGCAAAGGAGCACAAAGTAACAACACTAGAACACTGGCAAGCACCAAAGGTAGTGAATGCAGCTAAGCAACAAAGGTAGAGAAGCAGCGAAAGCAGAGAGGCAGCAAATGTAGAAAGGCAGAAGAACAAGCTCAGGAGAGGAGAAACATGGAGGACCCGATGAACAAAATCAGAAACATGAATCGATGGCATGCTTGAATGTTTTACCAAATATGCAAAGAAAACATGAGTTTAAAGTGGAAACCATGAGTCAATGGTGAAGATGGAATAGTGAAAGTGGTTTCGAAAACCATCAGAGGGTTTTCGCACTGCTTTTGGAGGATAAGTGGTTTTAGGTAAGATGGACGTGATACAGTTAGAAGGGTGATGCCTGGCATATCGAAACTTCCTATTTTGCATAGGATCAAAAACTTTATCCATTGGGTCTGGTTGCCATTCGATAACGTGATGGTCGTTGGATCATTCTAGGATCAACGGCGGAGAATCAAAATTCTTTGGCATAACGATATTGTGAGTTAAGAGTAGGAATGAGCATGGTTAACATTGATCTGGGATCAACGATACCACGGGGGCACAAACAACCCGATGGTTAACCCAAGGGGGTGCCTCCACAGTTTACCCGCCCATCGGGCATTGAACACAGATCGACAGTTGTCATTCATTGCGGTAGCACAAGCCTGATGATCTTTCCATACCAAGGAGTGCCTCCGCAGTACCATGAATCTAATTTAATAATTCGAGCACCTTTTGAGGTCCAGTGCCATACATATTGTGGGGCCAATACATTTTGTTGACATGCTTTGTTTTAAAGAAAACAATATACAAAGAAAGGAATGATAAAATGTGTCGGACCAGTGTCACAGAACGAGACAGCATAAACAAACAGTTAAGATTAAAGGAGATGTGATGCAATGGATGCGATGCGATCGCATATCGCAATTGGGGCAGGAGAAAAAATGCACAAACACAGTGGTCACAAAAAATGAGAAGTGTGATGTGATGATGTGAAGATGACATGGAAAGTGACGTAGCAGCTGACGTGGACCTAACCCCAGAAATCACAAATAAATCAAGGTGACATGGTAGTGATGTGGCGATGACGTGGCAAGGTGATGTGGCACGATGAAATGGAGATGACGTGGACCTGGCCCACATATCGCAAATCACAAGATCGGAGGGGTGAATATCGTAAGAGCAAAGTTGCGATGCGATGTGCCGATGCGAAGGGACACATGCCGGCACAACGCAATATCGCACATCGGCGATGCCTATGTGATAAGAATTCGTAAGTTATAGAACTTGTGATGCGATCAATGAATGTGATGCGATGGATAGAAGCGATGCGATGTGCCGATGCGAAGGGATGCATGGAGGCACAATGCAATATCGCACATTGGTGATGCTTATGTGATAATAATTTGTAAGTTATAGAACTTGTGATGCGATCGATGAATGCGATGCGATGGAGGTGATGCGAATTTCATCGCATATCACAGATCGCAAAGCTCAGGAGAGATATCGCACAATCTTAGAAGTCATGTGAGTTGCGATGCGAAGTAGTGATAAATTCAAGTGGGACCCGATCCCATATCACTCATCGCAAGCTTAGGACAAAGTGCGATAAAGGAGCCGGATGTGATGCAGCTCAGAACCATTATTTAAGATATTTCAAGTCTGGGTGTATGTGATTTCCCTTTGTAAATCACATCGGAAAGAAAAGGAGCCATATAGAAAAGAATGTTTGAAACACCGAAGTGCGATAAAGCGATAACCGTTGGATCACGAAGTAGAGATCTACGATGCAGATTAGAAGTGCTAATTTGGGCATCAATAAATGTGCAAGATTGGTGGAAATGAAAAATTTATGAAAGTATAAGGTTTCCCTTTGAGAAATCATATCGAGAGGATGAGAGAGCAACATAGAAACTAAGAAAAAGAGAAATAATTGAAATGTCGAGATACAGCTAGGTGGGACCCATCGCACATCTCATATCAAAAGATCAGATGGACGAAGGCACATGGGATATCTTAATCGCCGAAGTGCAATAAAGTGAGATGATGTAATAAAGATCAAAGCCAAAGCCTAAATCATTTCAAGTCCGGGAGCATGTGGATTTCCTTTTGTAAATCGTTTTAGAGAGCAAAAGGAGGATTATAACATAAAACAAAATGGAAAGTATGAACGCGGGTAGAAACGCTCGTGTAAGGACCCAACAAAGAGAAAAATGTAGAACCGGATGTTTAGAATAGTGGCGAAGGTTAAACGCAGTGGGCACGAGAAAAAGAGGAATGGTCAGGCAAAAGGAGATGTGATGACACTGTTAGAAACGCAATATAATGGGTCAAGTCAGACAAAATGAGCAGTTATGCAGCAGAGCTAGACTATAACAATAGAAACTAAAAAGACAATGATAGTAGCAGAAAATAAAAATGTATGGCAAACCAAGAGATGAAAGTGAAGAGTGAAATATATTATTGTATCTGTAAATGTAAATGATTTAATTATTTTTATTGTATGTGATGCAAAGGCAAGTCTTCGTAGGAAAAGAAAAACTCCACTGTAATACACAAATATACACATTCTGTTATATCATTCTGAATGTGATGGACAAGAAAATGAGAAGGGGGAAGGCAAATAGTCATACCTGTTCATTTTGAATTCCCTGTGGAATGCAAATAGTTATGAGGTGATCTCTATAAATAATGTTACCAGCATATGCATAAGTGGTTAGAGAGTGAGGAGTATATAGGAGAGAGTGTATGAAGAAGAAGGAGCAAAAAGAGAAGATGTGAAGATCTAGAGATAATATAAGGCAGATATGAAGGATGGAGGACAACAGTGAAGAAGGAAAAATAGAGCTGATATCCAGGTAAATCAGCATATGATTTTGTGGTACAGTGAGGAAGTTGGTGCTTCCATATCAAGTTGTAGATTGATAGATGTCCAGTTATAGCTGGCTAAGGTAGGAGCCTCCTGTAAGTTGTAGCCTGCAGAAAATAGATGAGATTTGGAGCTTCCTTGCAAGTTGTAGCTTGCAGAATTGAGGTAATATCCTCCTATAGGTTGGAGCCTACAGAAAATCAGTGGTGAGAGTGATTGGGAGCTTGCCTTTGCATCACAACAATAATAAGATATGGTTTTCTCCCTTATGGGTTTCCACTTATATCTGTTGTGTATGTGCATGATGATTATTTGTTGATATTATGTATTTAATCTTCTTAATACCTGCTTTTGACTTATTAATATTGTTGTTTCATTGTTTATTAAGTTGATCACGAAATAAAGATGTAAATAAGTGTAAAAGAAAGTTTTACAAGACCATGACTGCATTAAAATGATTCACCCCCCCCCACACTCTCAGTTTAACCAAGGGTTCAAAAATTGGTATTAGAGCAGGTTCCTTCTGTATCAGTTTAACAACTAGAAGGAGATCCTTGGTCCCCAAGATGACTAGTCTAGAAGGATGCTCAAGAAATAAATCCCCTCTGTTTACTGGCACAAACTATGCCTTCTGGAAAATAAGAATGAGGACATACATAATGTCTCCAGGAATAGAAGTTTGGGCTGCTGTGGATTTGGGATATGCCCCAAAGGAGTCTGACAAACAGAAAGAAGCCAAACAAGATTTTATAGCTAATGCCAAATCCATGAATGCTCTCTTAGGTGGTCTGTGTGAGGCAGAATTTATCAAAGTAATGCACAACAAGACTGCCAAAAAAATATGGGATACATTTGAAAGTATCCATGAGGGAGATAAAAAGGTGAAGATGGCCAAAATACAAGTCTATCGAGCCCAATTTTAAAATATAAAAATGAATGAAGAAGAAGATGTTGCCAGCTTCTTCTTAAAGGTTGTAGAAATTGTAAATAATATGAAAGCTCTGGGAGAAACCATTAGATAATGTGTAGTTGTTCAAAAGATATTGAGATCTTTACCATCTAGTTTTAATCCCAAGGTTTCTGCCATAGAAGAAACAATTGATTGGGAAACATTGACCATGAACCAATTACTTGGAAACTTAACGGCCTATGATATGAGACTTCCACAGAGGAAGTCAAATGTGAGGGAGGCAGCCTTTAAGACAGAGAAGAGAAAACAAGAAAAATAAGATACATGCTCCTACTCTGATGAAGAAGAGGCAAAATTTGTCAAAAGATTGGATAGAAGCGCAGGCAAGTATAAAGGTAAACTTCCATTTAAATGCTTTAACTGTCGAAGAGTTGGGCACTATGCATCTAAGTGTCCTCTTAAGAAAACAAAGAATCAGACTCAAGAGACAAAGAAAACCAAAAAAAAAAAAATGGCAGAAAGGGAAGAGATTTAATAGAAGATCATTTTATGTTGAGCAAGATAGCAGTGCATCTGAAAACTCAGATGAATCCTCAAATGAAGAAGGAACCTTTGAATTTGTGTTGATGGCCAAGGAAGAGTATAAAGGATTCCTTCTAGAAGATGAGGAAGAAGGTGAGGTAGATCTTGAGGGGGAGCTAAGAAGTGCCCTGGAGGAAATAGACAGACTTAAACTTAAGTGTAGAAAACAGAAATACATTCTCCTCAAATGTGTAAAAGAGGTACCAAATTCAAAATACCTCATTCAATTGAAAGTAGAACTTGAAGAAGCTAAGAAGGTGGAAGACATTTTGCTAAAGAAAATTAAATATAAACATCAGGAGCAAGAGAAATTGGAAGAAGAAGTGGTATGGCTGAGAAAGAAACTAAAAAACACCCAAAGGGAATTGTCAATGAACACTCCTCGAATGATAGGCACTGAACAGTTGGACATGATTCTAAATGCTCAAAGGTCTCCTCTCATAAAGGCTGGGATAGGATATGAAGGAGAAACCATTAAGTCCAAGGTAGAAGATAACAAGAATATCATTTTTGTAAACGCTGTAAAGGATAATGAAACAGCTCAAAAAGGAACCACAGAAGCAGAATCCAGTAAGAACTTGATGTGTGATGAAACAAACAGAAACAACCAGCAACATAAAGACACAAAGAATGAGAGGAAGAAGCAAGAAGTTGCAAAAATCTCAATTGTTCCTGAATATCAATTGAACAAGTTTGGAATATCTCAAAGGAAATTCTTTCCTCCTATGAGAAATGTCACTTGATTTTCCTGTCACAAAGTGGGACATATTGCTGCATACTGTCAGACAAATATAATCGATTTCAACCAGAAAAAGATGCAAAAATTGAAAAGACTATCTCAAGCAAACAAATGGAGAGGACAACCCTACACTAGGTACACTAATCGTTTCCATGGGTATTGTTTTTATTGTAAGGGGTTCGGCCATAAAGCCATGGAGTGCAGAACGTATGGACAAATACTGATGTTTAAAACCCCAAGGATATTTATGAACAATGGAGAGTTCACTAGTACACATAATACATTTAAAAATATAATCAAACGCTTTCTATGCCATCAAATTGGACACATGTCTTCCAAATGTCCTCTCAAAGAATGTGGTCCATCTTCCTAGAAAAGGTGCCAAGAAAATAGCTGCCTGCAGTCGAAAAAGAATTTGAATAACTGTGACCTGGCTCTAATAGCCTAAGATCAGAAAAGCCAATGGTATTTTTACAGTGGATGCTCAAAGCATATGACTAGAGATAGAAGCAAGTTTGTAACCTTTGATGAAAAGAAATCTGGAAATGTAACATTCGTCAATGATAAAGCAGGGAAAATCAAGGGAAAAGGCTCAATTAGTCTGAATAATGGAAGAGGAAAGGCTCAAGATGTACTACTTTTGGATGGGCTGAAAGCCAATCTGCTAAGTGTGCGTCAAATGTGTGATAAAGGTTGTGAGGTCCTTTTTAGAGCCCAAGATTGTGAGGTAAGATCAAGCACCACAGGAAAGACCTTGATCAAAGGTGTTAGAACAGAAAGTAATGTCTATATAGTGGAAGAAGAGAATGAATCATGCAACATAAGAAAACTTGATGAATCATGGTTATGGCATAGAAGACTGGGACACATAAACTTTGACCACATCATCAGTCTGAGCAAGAAGAATGCAGTCAGAGATATGCCAGCAATAAATAAGCCTTCAAATACCATATGTAAATCCTGCCAACTGGGCAAGCAGACTGGCATATCTTTCAAGACCAAAGAAATATTATCTACAAGTCGGCCTCTTCAGATTGTACACATGGACCTGTGTGGACCTTCAAGAACTAAAGCACCAAGCGGAGAATCTTATTTCATGCTAATAATAGATGATTTTTCTAGAATGACGTGGGTAGAATTTCTCAAATATAAATCTGAAGCACTTGAGAAATTCAAGATATTCAAGGCATTGGCAGAAAATCAAACAAGATGCAAGCTAAGGTGCATCAGATCAGATAGAGGAGGTGAATTCACAGACTATGATTTCACAGACCTATGAAATGAGCATGGGATAAAAAAACATATTAAAATTGCAAGTACACCTCAACATAATGGAGTGGCAGAGAGGCAAAACAAGCCAGTACAATAGATTTCCATAGCTATGATGCAAGAAAGTAACATTCCCCAAACCTACTGGGCAAAAGCAGTACACACAACTATTCACATTCTCAACAAAGCTCATCTAAGACCAAATTGTGATAAGACTCCTTACGAATTATGGCATGGTAAACCAACATCAATTAAGCACTTTAGAGTATTTGGAAATAAAAAATAATGATGAAAAACTAGGGAAGTTTGATGCAAGAGCTGATGAAGGAATATTTTAAGGATATGCATCCAAGAGTAAGGGTTACAGGTGCTACAACAAAATACTGCACAAAATTGTGGAAAGCATTGATGTAATATTCGATGAAGATCTACCAAACAGAACAAGAAGCACAAGCTGCACCAATCCTCCAAATGATCATGAAGTTGAGAACCAAGACAATTATGAACATAGCAAGACAACATAAGATATTGAATTAAACTCAAAAGGTTCCTCAAGACACACTCAAAAGAACCGTCCAGAAGATCAAATCATTGGGGACAAGAGTGTGGGAGTCCAGACAAGAAGACAACTTTCTGAACAGACAAAAGAAGTATACCTAGCCATGCTATCTCAAATAGAGCCTAAGAAGTTAGAAGAAGCCAGCAAAGACAAAAACTGGGTAAATGCTATGAATGAAGAACTAGACCAAATTGAGAAGAACAATACCTGGTAGTTAATTCCAAGACCCACTGGGAAAAATGTCATTGGCAAAAAATGGATATTCAAGAATAAGATGAATGAACAAGGGAAGGTAATCAGAAATAAAGCCAGACTTGTATGAAAGGGTTATTCTCAAATTGAAGGACTTGACTATGATGAAACCTTTGCCCCTGTAGCTAGAATGGAAGAAATTAGAATGTTTTTTTCCTTTGCATGCTATCATGATTTCAGGGTATACCAAATTGATGTGAAGTCTGCCTTCCTGAATGGACACTTAGAGGAAGAGGTCTACATGGAACAACCTGAAGGATTCTCATTAACATATAAACATGACTATGTGCACAGATTAAAGAAATCCTTATATGGTCTAAAACAAGCTCCTCGTGCATCGTATTCAAGGCTGGACAAATACTTGCAAAAACAAGGGTTCAAGAAAGGAGGAGTAGACAACAATTTGTACATAAAGGCTAATGATAATGAACTCTTGATTATAGTAGTGTATGTAGATGGCATCATGTTTGGTAGCAACAAATATGAGTCAGCAAAAGGATTTGCTAAAGAAATGAAATTAGAATTTGAGATGTATATGATTGGAGATCTCACCTTCTATTTATGTCTTCAAATTCAACAAAATAACATAGGAATATTTATTTCGCAAGAAAAATATTTAAGAGAAATGCTGAAAAGGTTTAAAATGGAAGACTGCAAACCTGTGTCAACTCCCATGATACTAGATGCAAACTTTTTGCTAATGATGGATCTGCAGATGTAGATTAAAAACCTTACAGATCCATGATAGGAAGTCTGCTATACCTAACTGCTTCTAGACCATACATTATGTTGGCAGTAGGACTTGTGGCAAGATATCAAGCAGCACGAAAACAAAATCATTTACTTGCAATCAAGAGAATATTTAGATATCTTCAAGGAACTTCACATTATGGCTTATGGTATCCAAAAGGAAAAAGCTCCACATTGATAGCATACACAGATGCAGATTGAGCCAGCTATGTGGATGACAAGAAAAGCACAAGTGGAGGTGCATTGCTAAGAAAGAAGCAAACTTCTATCTCTTTATCTATAACAGAAGCAGAATACATAGCAGCAGTTGCATGTTGCACACAAGTAATGTGGATGAAACAAACTCTCCAAGACATGAAGGTAAGAATTGATGAACCCATTTCTATCAAATGTGACAATACAAGTGCAATAAGTATATCAAAAAATCCTGTACTTCATTCAAAAACAAAGCACATCCCAATAAAGTACCACTTCCTCAAAGAACAAGTAGCACAGAAATTAGTGAAGTTGGAATATGTACCAACTAAGGAACAAATAGCAGACATATTCACAAAACCTCTAGCTAAAGAATCATTCAAATATCTAAGAGACAAGCTAGGGGTAGTGTCTACAGATGTTACTCTCTAACATGATCAGAAAAAAAAAAAAAAAGGAGGGGCTGCATACAAGAAACATGATCAGTGCACAAGACAAGTGATAGTCAATATCAGACAAGAAAGCATCATTCCAAGGGGAGAGAAGTCAATAAAAATTGTCACAAAAGAGCTATAGCAATGGAGCAGTGCATGGAACAAGTCCTCAAGGTCAGAGAATTATGAAAATATAGAAAACACACTAGGAAAAGTGCAACCCTTTGCCATTGATGTCAAAGGGGGAGGAAAAGCAAGCAAAAGAAGAAAGGGTCTTTTGAAAAACAAGAAAAGGAAGTCCTGGAGGAAGCGTTGGAGTATTGCCATCAATGCCAAAGGGGGAGATTATTGGAAATATTTTCATTGATGGTAAAGGAGCACAAAGGAGTATCACTTGAATTATCACTAAGGCAAAGGAGCAGAGAAGAAGCAGTAATAAGGCAAAGAAGAAGTGGAGTAATAATGCAGTATGAAAAAAAAGGGAGGAAAGGAACAACATTATACCATCATCAAAGGCAAAGGAGCACAAAGGAATAACACCAGAACACTGGCAAGCACCGAAGGTAGTGAATGCAGCTAAGAAACAAAGGCAAAGAAGTAGTGAAAGAAGAGAGGCAATGAATGTAGAAAGGCAAAATAACAAGCTCAGGAGAGGAGTAGCGTGGAGGACCCGATGAACAGAAGTGAAAACATGAATCGATGGCGTGCTTGAACGTTTTACCAAATATGTAGAGAAACCATGAGTTGAAAGTGGAAACCATGATTCAATGGTGAAGATGGAACAGTGAAAGTGGTTTCGAAAAACACCAAAGGTTTTTTGCACTGCTTTTGGAGGATAAGTGGTTTTAAGTAAGATGGACACAATACAGTTAGAAGGGCGATGTGTGGCATACCGACACTGCCTATTTCGCGTAGGATCAAAAACTTTATCCATTGGGGTTGTTTGGCATGTGATAACGTGATGACCATTGGATCATTCTAGGATCAACGACAGAGATTCAACATTCTTTGGCATAACGAGATTGTGAGTTAAGAGGAGAAATGAGCGTGGTTAACGTTGATCTGGGATCTACGGTACCACGGGGGCACAAACAGCCCGATGGTTAACCCAACGGGGTGCCTCCACAGTTGACCCACCCATCAGGCATTGACCGCAGGTCGACAGCTGTCATTCACTACGGTAGCACAAGCCCGATGATCTTTCTGTACCGAGGAGTGCCTGTGTAGTACCATGAATCTAATTTCATAATTCAAGCGCCTTTTGAGGTCTGGTGCCATACATATTGTGGGGCCAATACATTTTTTTGACATGCTTTTTTTTAAAGAAAACATTATATAAAGAACAGAATGATAAAAGGTGTGGGACCAGTGTCACAGAGCAAGACAACGTAAACAAATGGATAATATTAAAGGAGATGCGATGCGGTGGATGTGATGCAATCGCATATCGCAATTGGGGCAGGAGAAAAAATGCACAAATACAGGGGTCACAGAAAATGCGAAGTGCGATGTGATGATGTGAAGATGACGTGGCAAGTGACATGGTAGCTGGCATGGACCTAACCCCACAAATCGCAAATAAATCAAGATGACGTGGCAGTGACATGGCAATGACGTGGCACAATGAAATGGTGATGACGTGGACCTGGCCCGTATATCGCAAATCACAAGATCGGAGGGGTGAAGATCGTAAGAACAAAGTTGCGATGCGATGGATCAAAACGATGCAACGTGTCGATGCGAAGGGACACGTGGCAGCACAACGTAATATCACACATCAGTAATGCCTATGTGATAAGAATTTCGCAAGTTATAGAACTTGCGATGTGCCGATGCGAAGAGACACGTGGCAGCACAACACAATATCACACATCGACGATGCTTATGTGATGAGAATTCGTAAGTTATAGAACTTGCGATGTGATCGATGAATGTGATGCAATGGAGGTGATGCAAAGTTCATTGCATATCACAGATCGAAAAGCTCAGGAGAGATATCGCACAATCTTAGAAGTCATGTGAGTTGCGATGCGAAGTAGCGATAAAGTCAAGTGGGATCCGATCCCATATCGCTCATTGCAAGCTTAGGACAAAGTGCGATAAAGAAGCCAGATGCGATGCAGCTCAGAACCATTAATTAAGAGATTTCAAGTTCGAGTGTATGTGATTTCCCTTTGTAAATCGCATTGGAAAGAAAAGGAGCCATATAACAAAGAACGTTTGAAACGCCAAAGTACGATAAAGCGATAACCATTGGATCATCTAGTAGAGATCTACGATGCATATTAGAGGTGCTAATTTAGGCATCAATAAATGTGCAATACTGGCGGAAACGAAAAATTTATGAAAGTATAAGGTTTCCCTTTGATAAATCGCATCGGGAGGATGAAAGAGCAACATAGAAACAAAGAAAAAGAGAAATAGCCGAAACACCGAGATACAGCCTGGTGGGACCTTTCAGACATTGCATATCAGGAGATCAGATGGATGAAGGCACATGGGATATCTGAATCACCAAAGTGCGATAAAGAGAGCGGACGTGATAAAGATCAAAGCCGAAGCCTAAAGCATTTCAAGTCCGGGAGTATCTGGATTTTCCTTTGTAAATCGTTTCAGAGAGAAAAAGGAGGATTATAACGTAAAACAAAAAGGAAAGTATGAACGTGGGTATAAAGGCTCAGGTAAGGACCCGACACAGAGAAAAAGGTAGAACCAGATGTTTAGAAGAGAAATGAAGGTTGAACGTTGTGGGCACGAGAAAAAGAGGCATGGTCGGGCAAAAGGAGATGTGATGACATTGTTAGAAATGCAATAGAATGGGTCAAGTTGGAAAAAATGATCAGTTATGGAGCAGAGCTAGACTATAACAGCAGAAACTGAAAAGACAATGACAGCAGCAGAAAATACAAATGTATGGTGAACCAAGAGCTGAAAGGGCTGAGTGAAATATATTATTGTATCTGTAAATGTAAATGATTTAATTATTTTTATTGTATGTGATGGAAAGGCAAGTCTCCGTAGGCAAAGAAAAACTCCACTGTAATACACAAATATATACATTTTGATGTTTCATTCTGAATGTGTTGGACAAGAAAATGAGAAGGGGGAAGGCAAACAGTCATACCTGTTCATTTCGAATTCCCTGTGGAATGCAAATAGTTATGACGTGATCTCTATAAATAATGTTACCAGCATATGGATAAGGGGTTAGAGAGTGAGGAGTATATGGGAGAGAGTGTATGAAGAAGAAGGAGCAGACAGAGAATCTGTGAAGATACAGAGATAATATAAGGCGGATATTAAGGATGGAGGACAACAGTGAAGAAGGAAATACAGAGCTGATATCCAGGTAAATCAGCATATGATTTTATGGTACAGTGAGGAAGTTGGTGCTTCCATATCAAGTTGTAGCTTGATAGATGTCTAGTTGTAGCTGGCTAAGGTAGGAGCCTCCTGTAGGTTGCATCCTGTAGAAAATAGATGGGAGTTGGAGCTTCCTTGCAAGTTGTAGCTTGCATAATTGAGGTAGTAGCCTCCTGTAGGTTGGAGCCTACAGAAAATCAGTGGTGAGAGGGAGTGGGAGCTTGCCTTTGCATCACAACAATAGTAATATGTGGTTTTCTCCCTTATGGGTTTCCACTTATATCTGTTTTCTATGTGCATGATGATTATATGTTGATATTCTGCATTTAATCTGCTTAATACCAGCTGCTCACTTATTAAGATTATTTTTTCATTTTTTATTAATTTGATCATGAAATAAAGATGTAAATACGTGTAAAATAATGTTTTAAAGGACCATGACTACATTAAACTAATTCACCCTCGCCCCTCTCAGTTTAACCAAGGGTTCAACAATATATTATTGAGAAACAATGGAAAACCCTAAACATCCAAAAACCTAACCCTAGGAGATGAAATGCCAGAATATGGGCCCCATTAGGGTAAATGTGTACATCAATTTCCTAGGGTCGTAACTTTGGCACACTATCTCCATTTGATGCACATGATACATCATTAGAAATATATATCCGAGGACTACAACTGCTTACTATGAATGTAGATTCCAAAATAGAATAAGATTCTCTAGCAAAAGCGATGCCCAAAAAACGTAGTTTAGGGCCTCAAAATGGCTCGGGAAGTTCAGGACTCGAAAAAATGCTAAAAGTAGTAAGTTGTGCCGAAACTGAAAAAATGAAACAGACAATGGTGGGGCCCTAATTCGAATAAGCGAGTGGCCACCAATATGCACCTGGATCACTTACTTAATGGGAAGACACTTCAAGGTAAAAACTGGTCATGATAGTCTTAAACACTTTTTGGAACAATGACTATCTTCAGAAGAGTAGCAAAAATGGGTCACAAAGATATTAGGTTATGAATTTGAAATCATCTACAAAAAATGGAAGCTAAATGTTGTTGCAAATGCACTCTCAAGAAAAGATGAAGAGTTGGAAGCACTGCTTTGTGCCATTTCTATTGTCCAACCAGATTAGATAACCAAAGCAAGGGATGAATGGAAGAAAGACAAAGAACTGTGAACACTCATTCAAAATTTGCAATAAGATCCTTGTACATCTGATACATTTAGTTAGAAAAATGATTCCTTATGGTAGAAAGATCGCTTATATATTTTTAAGAAATCCCAACTAAAAGAAAAGATTCTTTTGGAATTGCACACTTCTCCTTTAGGAGGACACTCAAGATTTTTAAAAACTTACCATAGGTTGAAGAAAGAATTTTTTTTGGGATGGACTTAAATTTGATATTCAAAAATCTGTGGCAGAATGTTTGGTTTTCCAACAAAATAAAGTTGAGAAATTAAGACCCCGTGTCTTCTACAACCTTTATACATTCCAAGTCAATGTTGGGAGGAGATTTCAATGGATTTTATCACAGGTTTACCTAAGTCTAAAGGAAAGAGTTTCATGATGGTGTAAGTTGATAGAGTTACCAAGTATGCACACTTTTTTGCATTATCTCATCCATTTAAAGCAAGTACAGTTGCTACTACATTTATGGAAACAATTCAAAAGCTACATGGAAACCCAAAGCTTATTGTAAGTAGCAGAGATCCAATTTTTACTGGAAATTTTTGGACAAAATTATTCTTGTTTTGGTACTCAACTAGCTCATATCTCATGTTATCATCCTCAATCTGATGGGAAAACTTATTTAGTGAACAAATGTTTGGAAGGATATCTTCGTTGTTTTGTATCTGATAAACAAATGCAATGGGTCAAGTGGTTACCTCTGGTTGAATGGTGGTATAACACTTCCTTCCATATTGCAGCAAAAATGACCCCATTTATGGCACTTTATGGATATCATCCACCATCCATCACATCATCTTTAAGAGAAAATTCTAAGTTTCAAGCAGTGGAAGATCACATCGAGCATCAAAAACAAGTTCTCCAACTCTTAAAGGATAACCTAAATTTGTCACAAAATCAAATGAAACAACAGGTAGATCAACATCACGGCAGATAATTTTTGATGTAGGAGACTGGGTATTTTATGGCTACAACCATACAAAAATATGTCCCTCAAGCAAGCTAAGAAGGATAATAAATTATCACCAAAGTACTATGGCCCTTACAAGGTGTTGCAAAAGATTGGTACTATGGCATACAAATTGGAGCTTCTTGCTTCTTCACGAGTGCATCCAGTTTTCCATGTTTCATGTTTAAAGAAGGTTATAGGTGGCAAAATTCCAATACAAACAATATTGCTAGAACTTTATGAGGAAGGAAAAATCATACTGGAACTTGAAGAAGTCACGGAAACAAGAACTAGACAACTACAAAATCGATCAATTTTAGAGTATCTCATCAAGTGGAAGAACTTACCCACTGAAGATTCTACATGGGAGGATGAGAATTTTATACAAAAGCCTCTAGAGCTACTCAAGCATTGAGGACAACACTTTTTTGGAAGGACAGGGGCATGTTAGGTCCCTATATTACTATTATAGTCCCTTATTATTGTTAGTGTGGCCCCATTATTGTTATCGTTGTACCCATGTAACCCAAATATTGTTATTATTGTGCCCTTACATTATTATTGTTAGTTTTTCTAGGATTATATTGTGACCCCATCGACTCCTATATATAGAAGGAGGTTTTCTCATTTGTATCATCCAAGAATTGTTCATTCATGTAATGTAAAGGAGGTTGCCCCCTCGAAGTGGATTATTTCTGAGGTGTTGATCTCTCTTTTCTTCTGTTTTTGGAGCTGGTTACTTAATAGATGTAGTGGGTGGGGAGGGAGAGATGAGCTGGCAGGAATAGATGGGGTGGGAGACCCGAGCAGGTGGGAGTGATGGGAGGGAGTAGGCGGGGAGGTGCAAGCTGAGACGGTAGGAGTGGGGGAGGGAGCGGGCGGGGTGGGAGAGCTGAGCAAGCAGGAGCAGATGGGGAGGTGAGAGCAGAGTAGGTGGGAGTGAGGGGAGGGAGTGGGCATTAAGGTGAGCCCATAGGGAGGAGGGAGTAGGGGAGCACAGAGGAGCGGGGAGAGGGAGCATATGAGGAGTGCAGAGGGTCGGTGAGGGAGGAGGCAGAGCCCGGATGGGGAGTGTGGAGGGATGATAAGGGAGGAGGTAGAGCCTGGTGTAGCCAGTAGCAACAGGAGGGATCCGAAACATCGAGGAACTGTGGGAGCCCGTAGGCACTACGGGATAAAGTAGGAGCAATGAGCAACGTGTTGTGGGAGCCCGTAGGTTTTTCGGAGCTAGGGGAGAGAGCATAAAACAAATTATTTATTTTTTGAACACAAAAAAAAGAAAAACGCGTAGAATTGAGCTGAAGATGTCTACGTATGGACGTAACACCAGAAAAATAATTCAACACAACAAAAATAATTCAACAACGCAACACAATTTCTCAGCCACTCAAGTCTGAAACAATTTCTCAATGATACAAAATAATTTCTGAACATAAAAAAATAATTTCTCAATACAACAACAATGCACAGGATTTTTGCAGGTTTACATAGGCCACAAAAAACAAGTGGCTCACACAATGGCTCACACAATCTTGAGCTGGTTATGAACGTAGCAGCTCTTATACCATTTTAAAAATGCATGGAATGAACATAGAATGGATGAGAAAGATAATCATGTGTTCTCATGTTATTCACTTGATGTACATTTATAATACATTATTGTGACCCTTGGATTCATCTTCCAAGGTCTCTTGGACTTATTATGTCCATTCGCCTTCTACACCAACCCTTGGAGGATTAGGTGTCTGACACTTCAAATGGCCCAAAAAACCATGGTGCGAACTTAGCACATGAACCAATTTTCAAGGATATTTTCTTGGGTCTAAATCACAAGTATACTTACACTCCAATTTTTAATTTTTTATGTGTCCTATACTAGTCTACGTATCACTTATGTTTGTCTTGTGATGTTTTTAATTCTCTTCTAATAATTTCTAATGAATGCCTTATTCACTAGATCACTCCAACTGACAGGAGTGTTGCAATCCCATATAGAGCTTCAAATTGGCCCATATTCAGACATTCCAAATACCCATTATTGTATGCGGACTCTACAAGTGGAAGGTATTCTTCCCATTTCTTTGGATGGTGCATCACACACATCCTCAAAATATCGTTAAGGATCCTATTTTTCATCTTTTTTTTCTGATCCATTTAGGGACGATAAGTTGTATTTAAAGTTAATTTTGTTCCTAATCCTACAAATATTTCCTTCCAAAAGGTTCTACAATTTTCCTCTTTCAGGGGATTCTTCTACAAAATGAAGATACCCCAACGTCGGTGCTACAAAATTACCATTGACAGTATATGTTTATTGATTCGATAGAATGGAACCTATTGATCCTAATCTCTTCATCTACCAGAATTATCCAAGATATTTTACTTTTTCAATGCTACCATAATTACATTTAAAAGAGCCACTACAAGAAAAAATGACATTGGTGAGGGTCATGCTTGTGACGGACCTCGTCACCAATGTCACATATGGTGACAGTCCTTAAAAAAGTGTCGTTGTAAGTGTATATAGTGATGTTCCTTTAAGCTCCATCACCAAATCCATTTTCAATGACACTTTTGGTAAGGGTCATTAAAGGCCCAACACTAATTCTCTCTTTTGTGACACTTCTAGTGACAAACTTTCAATGACCCTTAACAATGTTATTTTTGTTACTTTTGGTGACGGTCAAAAAAATTTCGTCACCGTTGATCATTCCAATGAGTTTTTTATGACTTTATGTGCTTGTTAATATATTTTTTGTCAAAAGAGAATGATTTAATACCATTATTGTGGAGTATTTTTATAATATGTCTAAGGCCATAGTGGTTAGAGTCAGTAAATTTTTTAATAAGTAACTAGTGTGTATCATTTCCCTCAAGTAATGACTAGTCGAATAGAGCTTTCCTATGAGTCAACACATGATTCATATCTATTTATTTTACTATCTAGAAAATTCCCTTTAGATAAAGCCCCATTAGTGTGTGTAGAAAATATATTATTTAATACATAATCAAGCTCTGTCAATTCTATTAATGAGAAAAACCTAACACTCCTTAACAATCTAGGCACACCTTAAATTAATGCTTTGGCACACAGTAGCAGTTCTTAGCACCACACATTTCTTGGAACATCATTGTACCTAGAATATATTGTCATGACTCTGACACCCAAGAACATCGTGGAATGCGCTAGCATAACATAGAACTCTCCTAACATGTGTTGGCATGCATGTAGTCCCTAGCATTCCCTAGAACACCTTGGTTGAATGCATTGACATACATTAGCACTTGGCATGTGTTTGGACCTATTATTAGTTTGGTTTAAAAAGATAAAGTCCCGACTTATAACCCTCTTATTGGTTCTTCCTTTTTTTTCCTTGAAACTTCTTAACACATATTGACATACCATGGCACCTTGCGCATCCTTAGCACCTGACATGTATTGGCCTATCTCGGAACTATTTGGCACATATAATTAGCACACCCTGGAACTCCCAAAAACACTTTGAGACTTCTTGACATGCCTTCATATTCCCTATCATTCATTACCAATCCTTATCATACCTTGTCACACCCTCCTTGGCATGACAACTAGCACTCATTAACACTAGTCCTTGGTACACGTTCGTCATATTCATTAACTTCCATGAATTTCTAACCTAGTGATCCCTTAATGTTTTTTCCTAGTACTCCTTAACACTCCTCAACATGCATTATCACTCTCTAGAACACCTTAGCACTCTTCAACATGCCCTTCCATTTCATAGAATGCATAACACTCTGTGACACATATTAGCACTTGGAAAGTATTAGCATGTATGGAATACGTTGACATGCCTTGGTATAATCTGGCATGGTTTAATATTAAATTTATTTGAGATCAATTGTTGGAATGTAGATGAGAAGCAACAAAGGAAGACTTGGCACTTAGAATGCACTAAGACTTTGCACTTGGCACCTATTGGCGCCTAGTGTTGGTGTGCCTAGCATGCCCCTCTTGGAAAAGGTAAATTGATGTCATGTCTCCCAATTCACACAATTTTTTTTTTTTCATCTACACACATAATTTACTTCACCCAATGGTAATATTAGCTTCTGCCTTTGACATTTTTAATAAAATTCTCAATCTTAATTAATACGATGCTCTCTTCTAATACTCCATATAATCATATGGTTATTATAATTTTTTTTCAATATAGATCTTCCACCTTATCATTATTATTAAGAGGCAACCTATTTGTTTATATATATATATATGATAGGATTAAATATACATGTTGCATATTTATCACGTGAGTATGGTATGGAACCATATGGTATTATTTCGTTTTTCCCTTATAACTATTGAACTTATAACTCGTAATGGTCCTCATGGTCATCTCACATTATCTCCTGGTCTTACAACACCATATATATAAATTAAGTTTTGTTTTAAATAATGAACTATGGGAATTTCCACCCCTTAAATTCGTTTCAACGTGTGAGAAGATCTCATATGGATCGCTTTTGCATTCGGGAACTGACTACCTTGATTCGTAGCATCTCCATATCGTATGATTTTGAATTTTTATCATTGTTCCCACCCACAAATGGTTACGGTTCTATGTTATTGTTGATCTTTCAAAACCTTCAGTACATGTTTATGTCTGTCTCATTTATGGCATTAATCTCTGTTATTAATTCTCGTTTGCCTCCACTTGATGTTTCTTGAGCTTCTGGCCCTTGAGTCATTGATCCGTTGGTTCCGATGCATGCCACCTGTAGGGTCGAGGTGTTTGAGGGTTTCGTCCCGACTCATGATACTTATGGTTCACTTTCTCTGGCATAGTGTTCATTTGTTTCTCTGTAGAGCGGTGTTTTAGCTCCAGTTCTATGTTCCTGGTTTGTTCCTATGGCGACCATGCAAACTTCTACGAGCCCTTCCACAACGCAGACGTTCACTATGTCTTTCTCTCTTGGTAAGACCTACCTCTGTTATTTATTCCATTGTTATAATGCGTGTATGTTCTTGAAAGGCCAAGCTCTGGTTTTTCTTCAATTTTTATCTTCGTGCTGAATGTAAGTTGGTTCGCATACCCTGGTAGGGTACTAGCGTTATTAAAATTTGCATTCAAACGCATATGTATTCTTGCAGAGTTCATTTCGAACCTCTTGTGAATACTTAGTGGGATTTATTTGAATCGTTCATTTTGCACATCTTAGGTTCTGAGGCGTAGTAGAATGTCGTTTTGTCCATTGATACAATTTTTTTTTACTTATACCTTCTCGATGTGACTAAGGGAAGCATTTTTATTCATCCTGAATCGACCTTCCCATATTCGGGCTTACAAATAAATTTCATTCATGGACATTCACAGAGATAATTTCCTCTTTGGTTTGCATTTTGATATGTATACGTTTTCCTACTAATAATAATCCATCGAAGTTTAATACTGAATCGTGAATTTGTATTTTATCAGGCCCTGGGGTATGTTGGCATTTGTATTTAGTCCCACCAGGTAACTATCTCTCATTTCTCTCAGGTGTATCAAGTCGTTTCCCTTGGCAGTTGTTATGACACATAATTAAAATTTTATTGTGGTTTGATTTGTACAGGTAACCCCACATTTTACCTCTGTTTACAAACTCATTTATATGACTATTCAAGGTTTTCAGGTAGGTAGTCTGATTTAGTATTTTCTCTGGTATATCAGGACTTCAGACTTCCTTAGAAATCTCGCGAGGGTTTTGGCGTTTACTCCTCATATTCAGATCTCACCTATGTATTGTTTGAAAATTTGCGAGTTGCCATAGCATTGTTCTTATGACTGATGTGCTCGTTTTTATGAGGACTTTGTTACTGCATTTAAACATATATTTTATTTCCTATTGTTATTTGGGTTGACACACAATTTCTGTTCAGATTTGAATTATAATGGGGAAGAGTTTCTCACTGGTTTCTATACCAAGAGTATTCATCTCTAATGGTTATTTTTATAATAAGTTAAACTGTGGTTATATATCTCCTTGTAACTTCAGAAATGGGTTCATTGTTTACACATGTTTTATCTGTATGCTAGATGTTTATTTGGTGCGATTACACAGTTCCTTCTCTTAGATTCCTAGTAATTCTCCCCAAGAGATGAATACCTAATTTCATAGGCTAATATAAATAACTCTTCTCCTTTTTCCATATATAATATGAATATTAAGTTAAGATCTTGGCAGCTTGTAACAATTTTTATTTACAACAGTTAATTAATCTTTCCCCTGTACATGTGTCAAAGACTACTTTCAGTTTACATAACTGCTTTTAACTCATATTATTCCCTTCCTATTTAATCTATACACTGTTCATGCACTGTCCAAAATACAACATAGGTATTTAAAATACATCTATAGGGATAAAATTTTATGTGCACTTAATGTGGGTCTTTACATTTGTTCAGGCATATGCATACTTTATTGAAATTCTGGAACGGGTTATTATCACTGAAGTACATAGGTGTACTTAAGGTTTTTCCCTTATTTTTTTCTAGAAAAATCTTTCATATTATTTTGCCATAAGTTAATGTTCAGCATAGACTATAATAGAGTGAGTCTCTGGTTTAGAACTTCTAATTTTCTTATACACTGTACATATATAAAATTTCACCTGTTAAGCTTCATTTTATTTTTCTGTTCTATAGCACGGGGTTTTAGTCTAATAACTGATAGTCTCTGAATGGAAATTACTTTCTAAACTTCAAAGTACTTAAGATACATGTTCATATCAGCCATACTGGGGCATTTGTCAATTATCTTTCTTCCAGTCTGCTATCCATAGTGCAGATATAAAATATATCTAATCACAATTAGCTTTAGCTTGTAGCCTTTTGTTAAATACATATATTTACATGCAGATTTCTAAAGGAACTTTAACTGTTTTAACACTGTGTAGTCTACTTTCATGACATGTTCATATCACTGTAATATTTATTTACATCATCACTGTTATTTAATTAATTCATGTATGTTGTAGTCAATTATACTTTCACTTGTATAATTTTATGTCTATAACACATAATCTTATTTGATTGTATCATTTCCTACATGGAACATGTTTAAAGTATGTCTAGCTCCAGTTATATCTGCTACATGTAAGGGTATCTTGCTTTCTTTTCCTCTATGGAACAGTTATTTTATTAGTCCAGAAGCAGATTAAAGTTAAACAACTAAATCATTTTTGGGGTAAGGTGTATCCTCATATTTAAACCAACATTGGTTTAGAGACTCTGTTGGATTCTCCCCATAGATTTTATTCCTACAAATATACAGAGTTAAGAGGATTAATTTCTTCTACACAATTCTGTTAAATGTTGGGAATAATAACTTCAGAGTTTTAATCTAACATAATCTCTATAAACATTAACCATTTTGCACAATAACAGGCACTTTAACCATTCATAAAACTTATGAACATACCACTTCTGCAATTGACCAACCTCCCAACCATAGAGTTCTTCTGTCCTCCAGAACTCACCCCCGAGCTGAGATCATCTCCTAGCATAGACCAACCCCAATTTGTTCTGGAGTAGCTTATTTAAGCTTATGCTCCCCAAAGCCTGTTTCTAATTCTGCATCCAGAATTACAGGATGCTTTTTATTCTTGTTTTCCTAGGCTTCCCTTATTTAGGGACTTTTAAAGCTACTTTCTGCTTTTCCATCTTTTTACCTCTTCCCAACTACTCTCCACCTCATTGGGGAAATCTAGATTTTTCCTCAAAAATCTAAATTAGAAATAAATTCTTTCAAGGATTTTTGAAAGATTTTTGGGGAAAGCCTTAGCCTCTTTCCATACCTCATGGATTTGGAAAGTGATCTCAAAATTCTCATTTGGTCAATATGCACAAAATTATTTTATTTATTTTTCATAATTAAATAATTAATTACATCCACACAATACTCATCCATTGGGGTCCAATCCCCTTTGGATTGAAGTTCAAATTTATAACTTAAAGGAAAAACATAAAACTAGGGGTTTTACAATTGATTACTTATTAACCCTCTTATGTGTTCATTTCCTTGTAGTTTAACTTATTTCTCCCTTTTGTTTCCTTGACAATCCCTGGCACACATTGACACACCCTTGCACATCTTGGAATGCCTTATCACTTGGCACATCTTAGCATGTTTGACATGCCTTCACACTATCTAACACATCTTAGCATTCTGTAGCATGCCTTGGCACTCATGTCCTCAATGCTAGCCTTTACATTTTTTCACGACTTGGGAACCCAATCAATTCCTTGGCTACTGTAGTTCATGTGACAATATTGGCTTGCTTCAACTGCAACAAATTGACCAATTTCACCTACTACAAGTAGATTGTGCCTTGCTCACCGAAGAAATTCCTATAACTCATCTTATGCCACTCATGTCCAAACTCAACTTGTCCCACTTGACTAGTTACCAAGACAAGGGTCACATGATCTAGCCATGGCCATAAAACAACTAAGAAACATAGCTTATGTTATCACTCATAAAAAAGAGAAACATCATTTGAAATAGTCCTAGAGGTTCATGTGTCAAAGGCATGGTCATAGAATTCATTTTTCATTACTTAGTTAAGGAAAATTTCAAATTTCTTATTATATTATCCTAAGGTCCAAACCCACCCTCATTCAAGTCTTTTCATGTCACATCAGTCATTATTTCCTGACATATTTCATTTCCCAAGCATAAAACTCTGAAAATGTCATTTTAGCCAAGAATCCCTACTTTCTTAGCAAATCACATAGAAAAAACACACTTTTTGCTACGAAACTGCTAATACTTTAGTAGCAAAATTGCCCAGAAATACACTACGTACGCTACAAAAGTAAGTATTCCTATTTGTCTTTACAAAACAACTGCTAGGTGTTAGTCAATGATTAAAATGGTTAGGATAGATTCCATTCGAGTCAGTTAGGGATAAATCAAGGTACAATGGTCATGGCTGAAGTCATTATTACCATTTTAAGTATGTATGAGTCATGATTTTTCCATGAAATATTTCCCAATTGATTCATTTGTCATTCTCCACTCCCTTTTTGCATGTTATTGAGCTCTGGAGAGCTATTTCACTGAGCCCAAGTTGTGGCTGGTATTTTCAAAAGTTTGCAGCTATCACTAATTAAGCGAGGTAGATAAGACATAAAAGTACCATAGCTACAAAGAGGAAGACCAAAAAAGGTGGCCACTGTCTTAGATATGAGCCATCAGACATGAACCTGATAAATGAAGACCCAATAGCTTCAGAAGTTTAAGAAGAATAGGGTGTTTGCAGTTTTGCCAAAGATTGCAAGGATGCCATGTACAATTTTCTAAATAATTTGCCATAAATTTCAATGGGACAGCTGCAAAAGTGGGAATGTTGAACCTCACTATAACACCAGAGACTATTGCAATGGCAACAAGAATTCCAAGAGGATAAGAAAAATGGTTCAAAGGTTTCAAATTCAACATGCAGGAATGTAAAGAATTTATCAAGCTAGAACATAGTGAGGTTGACCTTACAAATGCCATTCCAAGGAGCTACATGAAAGATAATTTCTCAAAGCTAGTGCTTATCATTCAAAAATACTTCACCTGTGAAGGGAGGTATCATAAGGTCTATTCTTACCACTTCAAGCTTCTGCTACATTTTGTTGGTAAGAAATCTCTTGATCTACCTTTTTATTTATACAGGAGCTTAGAAAAAATGGCAGATAAAGTTCAAGCTAAATTTGAAGGAAGTGAAACCTCACTTTTTCATCATGGTTTAATAAAGTTGTTGGTTTTAGATGAGTTAAAAATACTAGGCAGAGATAGGTCTCTTTTTTTTTTTGTCAGTGGTTTTGAAGTGGAGGCCATCACCCCTAAAAGAACTCCTAAACCTAGAGGTATAACATCACCTGCAGTGGTCGAACAAAGTGAGCCAGTAGGGGTAGAGAAAAGTGAACCAGTAATCATGGAAACATAGTAATTGCAGAAAATTGGTACACAGGTTGTTTCACTTGCAAAAAAAAATCAACTATGATCAAACCTGCAAAACAAGAGCCAACTATGAGTAAACATGGCAGCAAAAGGGTTACAAGAAGACAAATAGTGGCTAAGGGAAATTTAGAATACATTCTGCATTCTATTGATATTGAAGAGAATCCCATAGTCCCAGCTGAGGAAATAGATGAGAGAGGAAAGAAGCTCAAGAAATCTAAATCATCAAAGAAGTTAGAGTTTGAAGGTGAGGATGCAGGTTTTATGTTTCAGGCTAGGAAACCCATGACAAGAAATGCTAGAAAACTCTTGGAAAGTATTAAAGAGGTTCAAAAATTCACTCAAACTACCCATCCATTACCAAGCATTATTAACCTTTCATCACCTGCAAAAGAAGAATTAGTCATCAAGAAAAAGAAAGGAAAGGAGAAAACTATTGAAAAAATAGAGTTTGAGGTTCTTGAGGAGTAGTTGAAGTTAGCAAATCATGAAATAGAAATCTTGAAGAAATATGCAAGGGAACATAATGTCCAAAAAGTGCAGTTTGAGAAAATATAAGAGATTTGGGAAGAGCAGGTTGATAGTGTGTCTAAGACCTTAGATGATACACAACAATTAATCAAGTGGACTATGCCATTGAGGAAAGGGGTGAAGCATGTTAGAATAATTAACCTTCACTTGAAATATAGCAACAAAAAACTAAAGGACCAAGTCAAATACCTCCAAGATCAGTTAGAATTGATCCATGAGGAGCTAGAGAAAAAGGGTTTAAAGATGACTGTAGTTGAGGAACCCATAGCTCAACTCATCATTAATGAAGAGGAAACACCTCAAGGCTCTTAAATTGAGTTTGATTATGTTTTAAGAGGTTAATGAAATTTTCAAAACCAATTTTATACAATTGGAAGGTACCTTTTCAAAATAAGGTCAAAATCTGGAAATTACACAGTTTTCCATAGTTTCGTAGCATTTCCTAGCCTTGAAGCCAGGAAAATGCTATGAAAAATTTTGTAGTTGTCCTTTTCCCTTTAAAACCTATTTTTGTAGCTTTCAAGAGGGGAGAATGGTAGTGATGATGTGTCAAGTCATGATGGACACCATGCAAGAACAAAGAAGAAGAAATTTTGATTGAAAAAGTCATTTTTTGGACGCTACGAAACTGTCATGTTTTTGTAGCGAGTTGTCTTTGAAGGTTTCTGAGGAGTTTAAGAGAAGTTTTGGATAGGTGGACACATAAAACAGGTCAAGGTACCTTTCCAAAAATCATCCATGACTTGAAGACCATGAAATGGAGACAACTCATCAGCTGAAGCATTCGTTGAAGATAGGGTCTTGCTTTCCTGAAAAATAGGGTTCGTTTCCATATGTTGACGAGGATATTTTAAGATGTCAAGTAGTGATGAGATATGACATATCCCATTCAAACATGTGAAGAATTAGTTGTTAGATATTTAACTATTTTAAGAGATAAGGTAGTTTGATGTAATAAATAGTAGTTTGAGTCTTATTAGGAAAATCATTATTTTAGAGTGTAGCTATCATTTTCTGATTAACGCACATGTTTTCTTGTTATTCAAGGTGTCATGGGAAGAGTTCGATGAATCTATCCAAGAGGTAGATCATCTCTGATGTAAGAAGGTATATTAAAGGGAAGATTATCGAAATTGTAAAGGGTTTGATATTTTTTGCACTACTGCAGCTTTATGTAATTTGACTGATATCAGTAATACATAGAAATTTTTCTTGACAAGCCTGAGATTCTCATGGAATTTTTAATGCCTTTCTGATCTATATTCTTATGTGTACTACTTGCAGTAGATTTCATATTTATTACTCAGAATTCATATGTTTATGCTCTGACTTCCTTTATTGATGAAATGACTGTGTTGCCTTATGTTCTATGAGTGATTTACCTTTGTTAAAAACTCTTACCTACCTCAGCTTCCATGTCAAGAGACCTTACCACTGAACCTACTGATTTTTTGACTCCATAAGCCCAATGGTTGCATACCTGTACTCTGTTCAACCTACATACATCAAGATCAAGTTATTTTTCGAATAGATTTAGCCATCTAGTTTCATCATTATCAAATATAATAAACTCCTTTGAGAGAGCCCTCTTAGACTGAAGAGGCTAAGCTTCAGTCACAAGCTGGTTTGAAACAATTACATAGAGTTTTCTGATTAGCAACCAATCAAGTGAAATTTTGTGATAACATTTTGGTGCGTCTCCGAGGAGCCTGAAGATATAATTTCCACGAAATTTTGAAGCTGAACTTCTGAAGGTAGCAGGAGCTTAGAAGGTTTTTTGAGGCTACATCTACCTTGGTGACTCCATTCAAAATTCATATGATCAAAGGTGGATTCAAGAAGGAGATACACGAGGAGTAATCCTGACCCAGATCCACCTACCATTGTGGACAATCCAAACACAATCTCCAGAGGCATTCAAGGCATTTCTGCAATATCAGGTATTCCATTACATACAAAATCCTTTTCCTATGAATTTTTAAGAAGTCCTAAAGATAAAAAGTTTGATGATAAAATTCAGGAAGTCTTTTTTAGGTCTAAAAGTGAAAAAGAATTGACTGAAATTTTCTTAGACCTACATAGAAGAGGTATTTATACCTCACCCTTAGTAATTCAAAAAGATAAAGAAGAGTTTTGGGAAGCAGTCACTTCAGAGTTACTGTTAGAGAAAGAATATTTGGAGAGGTTGAAGGAACTAGACCCATTTGAAATTTTGTTAAGAAGTAAATCTGGTGTCCCTCAGCCTGATTAGATTTCAATTGTGACTGGACAAAAAAATACCAAACAACCCTCCTTCTAACAGTTCCTCTTCCTCTACTATTGTTGTCCTTAAAACTATCACAGTCCCAATCATCATGGCAGGAAATGTTCCACCTCCACCTGCTACTACACCTGCTAGGTATGCCACTCTTGTTCTTCCAGCTGTCCTAGATTCCCTTCCCAGGAAATATTCTTCTAGAATCAAAACTTAGCAAAGTGATAAAGAGATTACAACTAAAGAGCATGTAGACCATTTTAATGACTTCATAGACAGAGAGGAGGTTGACCATGAGGATTTCAAGATGAGATTGTTTTCTCAGAGCTTTACTGGTGAAGTTAGGAAGTGGTTCAAATCCCTTGCTGCAGGAAGCCTACATAATTGAAATGAATTTGAAGATAGCTTCTTGAGGAAGTGGGGAAATAGAACCAACCCTGTACAAGCCCTCACTAAGTATAATAGTTTGAAAAGAGCTTTTGATGAAACTGTTCAAAAATTTTCAAAGATATTTAACAAAGTTTATGACTCCATCCCTACCCATCTATAGCCTCCACTAGGAGTAGCTCGGTTGAGATATGCTAAAGCCTTTGATTATGAATTTTACATCCTGCTAAGAGAAAGATAATATCCTTCACTTGCTGAAATGAAAAATGATGCGGTGAAGATGGAGGTCAATATGATAGTAGCCAAAAATTCCAAGGTGGGAAAGACTAAATTGAAAGAAGAAGATAAGCCTTCCACCTCAGATGACAAATTTAATTCCATGATAACAACAATGGAAAAACTGATGGATAGGATTACCCTTGGGAATGCCTATACTCCTCCTGCACAACATGAACCTCAGTTTAGAAATCCTTAGTTCAAAAGACCTCAAAACTAGCAGAGACCAAGGGAAAACATAAATCAACCGCCTGACCCTCAAGTAAGGCCTCCTTTTCAACAAAACTTAGTTGATGAAGAAGATCAGCCTGAAATACAAGAAGACTCAATTCATTGCTTAGATGAAAACACGTTAGGAATTTTTTTCACTAAGGAAGAACATGATGACTTAGATCATGATGTAAAAAAGGGTGAGGAACCATCTGATTATCTTAAAGGGTATCAACATGCAATATTTGAGATGCAGAAACAATACAACCACAGGAATACAAATGTGCCAATTATTGCAAAAAAAACACAACCCAAGAAAGATGCCACCTAAATCTAATAAGGTTAGGAAAGTTACACCACCTCCTCCTCCTACCAAAGAGACTGAAAAATATGTTTATATTTTCAGTTTGCAGAGTGAAATATCCAAGATCAAAATCCCAACACCTTTTGGAGAAATTATTAAGGTGAATGAATACAAAAGTAAGATTGTAAAAATGCTAAATTCCCAACCAGGAGCTGTTGATATCCTAAATGTTCAAGAAGATCATCCAACAATATACTTGGGACCAAGATTAGAGGATGGGCAGAATGAAGAGGTACCTCCTTTTTATGTTAGCCTTAGCATTCATGACATGACATTGCATAATTCCATGTTGGATTCAAGGGCCCCTCACAATATCATGCCCAAAGTGATCATGGAAAGGATGGGATTGGAAATTACTAGAACATATAAGGACTTGTTTTCTTTTGATTCTAAAAGAGTTCAGTGCATTGGTTTAATAAAAGATGTTGTTGTTGGTCTCACACAAGTCCCTGCCAAGACAATGGTAATGAACATTGTGGTAGCAGACATTACACCTAAGTTTGGCATGATGTTATCAAGGTCATGGGCAGAAAAGATCAAAGGTACAATGTAGATGGACCTAACCTATGCCACCATTCCTATTTTTGGTGAGAAAAGGAGACTATACAGATAAATGAGGATGGTTTATATGGTAAGTAGTAAAGAAAAACCTTGGAACTTTCCAATATATGTTGTTGATACTGAATTAGGATCTTCTATTCTCTTCAATGAATTAACTGATGAAGCAGAAGATGAAAAGAAAGAAGAAAATTAGCAAACTAAAATTCAGGAAACAAAAAATCAGCAGACATAAAATCATCAAATCAGTGAGGAGAAGGCATAAGGTTGGCGGTTCTTACACTTTGATGGATCAACAAGAAGAGAGGGAGCAGGAGAAGGAGTTTGGATCACAACTCCAGAATATGAAAGTAAGTTATTTTCTTACAAACTGAATTTTGATTGCACAAATAACATGGCTGAGTATGAATATTTATTTTTGGGCTTAGAAATTTTGAAAAGAATGGGTGCCCAAAATATTTCTGTTTGTGGAGATTTTGAATTAGTTATTAAGCAAGTTGAGGGTGTATATCAAACTAAGGATGTGAGAATGAGGGCATACAAAAATTTGATCATGGAGATATTAGAGAATTTCCAAAAATATTCATTTATTGTGAAGACTAGAGACCAAAATTGAGTCGCTGACTCCCTACCTGTCTCTGCAAGTCTATTTATCATTCATGTACATTCCATTTAAAGATATGAGGTATAATTTCGCCATAGATCTGCTATCTCTGATAATATTATCCATTGGCAAGTTTTTTAGGATGACTAGCAAGTCAAAAACTTTATAGAACTGAAAGAGGAGTTCAAAAGTAAACAAGTAGATCAGCAAAACATGCTTACTGAAATAAAAGGAAATTCTAAAGTGTTATAGCTAAAGAATAATTCTATACCCAAAGGTCTCATACCCCTTGATAATATTTTTCATCAGAATGATGTGTTCAAGTCTCCTAGGATACAAGTTGATGATGAAGAGGTAGAGATTTGTAACCTTGGTACAATAACAATGCCAAAAATGATTAAGCTTTCAAAGTTTCTTTCAATTGACATGAGACAGAAATATATTGAGATGATGAAAAGGTTCATAGATGTTTTTGCATGGATTTATGTTGATTTGAAGAAGTATGATCCTACTATCATTCATCATACCATTCCTATTAAATAAAATGAAAAGCCTTTCAAGAAGAAGCTAAGGATGATTAATCCACTTCTCATGCCTTTGATTGAGAAGGAAATCAAGAAACTCTTTGATGCCAAAATTATTGTTCAATCAGATTCTCAAAGTGGCTTGCAAGTTTGGTTCCAGTTAGAAAAAATAGTGGAGAGATCATAATCTGCATTGACTCCAGAAACTTGAACAAAGCCTCTCTAAAGGACAATTACCCTCTCCCAAAGATGGACCAAATTCTGCAAAACATTGTTGGTTCCCAAAAAATGTCAATTTTGGATGGTTTTTCAGGGTACAATCAGATACTTATGCATCTAGAAGATCAGGAGAAAACAAACTTCACCACACCATGGAGCACATTCATGTATGCCAAAATTTCCTTTTGTTTAATGAATGCAGGAGAAAATTTATAAATAGCAATGGACATTGACTTTGAAGAGGAGAAGGAAAATATGGTGGTTGTCTATCTGGATGACATAACAATTTTCTCAAGGAGAGAAGAAGATCACTTGAAGCACCTAGGAAATATTCTGCTGAAGTGTAGAAGGTTTGGAATTTCTCTCAATCCCACAAAAATCATTTTTTCTTTGACTTCAGGGAAGTTACTTGGGCATATTATTTCTAAAGATGGGATTAATATGATCCAAGCAAGGTCAATGAAATTCAAAAAGTGGATCTTCCTAGAAGCAGAAAGGAAATTTAGTCTTTCTTTGGAAGGGTAAATTTTGTGAGGAGGTTTATTCCTAATTTTGCTGAGATTGTAAAATACATAACAAAGATGCTGAAGAAGGGAGATGACATCAAGTGTACAGTAGAAGCAAATCATTCATTTGAGGAGATCAAGAAGGCACTTAAGCAATATTTTTGATCAGCTCGGATTTTACAAAAGAATTTCTGGTTTTTACATCTGCATCAGAAAATACAATTGTTGGAGTTTTGCTGCAGAAAGGATAGCAAGGTACTGAGAAGCCCATTTCATTTATTAGCAGGACATTAGCTAAGTTAGAGCTGAAGTACAACATCTTAGAGAAGAAATCATATGCCTTGGTTAAGGCCATCAAATAAGTTACATTTTTCATTCTCATGTTGTTATTGTTGTTGTGAAGGACATCCTAACTCAAGCTGATCCTGATGGTAAGAGAGGTAAGTGGATAGATAAATTGCTGGAATATGATATAGAGATCAGACCCACAAAATTGTTCAAAGGTCAAGGTCTAGAGAAGCTGATGGCATAGTCAAATTTTGACTGTCCTGATATGAATTTAATTGGAGAAATTTCAGAATTATCAGATGAAGATGAAGAGTTGATTCCCATTGAAGAGAAGTACATCCTTTCTAACTTATACAAAGACATTGCTTTTGTCTTACATCATCATAGAGCACCTGCTGAGTTGACAAAGTCCAAGGAAAGGTTTGTGAAGCTCAAGTCTTTGAAGTACTGCATCATTGATAAAAATCTGTATTGGAAAGATACTAGTGGTATTCTTTTGAATTGCTTGCTGGAAGAGGAGGATGAAAAATTGATTGAGGAGTTTCACAAAGGAGATTGTGGAGGTCATCATTATTGGAAGGCTATAGAAAATAATATTATTAGAGTATGAGTCATGATTTTTCTATGAGTTGTCATCAAACTTTAAAATATTTCCCAATTGAGTCATTTTTCATTCTCCTCTCTGTCTTTGCATGTTATTGAGCTCTAGAGAGCTATTTAAATGAGCCAAAGTTGTGGATGCTATTTTCAAAAGTTTGCAGGTATCACTGATCAAGCGAGGCAAAGAAGACATAAAAGTACCATGGCTGCAAAGAGGAAGACCAACAAAGGCAGCCACTGTCTTAGATATGAGCCATCAAACATGAACCTAATAAATGAAGACCCAACAACTTCAGAAGTTTTCAGAAGAACATGTTGTTTGCAGTTTTTCCAAATATTGCAAGGATGCCATGTATAGGTTTCTAAAGAGTTTGCCCTAAATTTCAATGGGACAACTGCAAAAGTGGGAATTTTGAACCTCACTATAACACCAGAGACTATTGCAACAACAACAGGAATTCCAAGAGGAGAAGAACAATGGTTCAAAGGTTTCAAATTCAACATGTCGGAATGTAAAGAATTTATCAAGCCATAACATAGTGAGGTTGAGTTTACAAATGCCATTCCAAGGAGCTACATGAAAGATAATTTCTCAAATCTACTGCTTATCATTCAGAAATACTTCACATGTGAAGGGAGGTATCATAAGGTATATTCTTACCACTTCAAGCTTCTACTACATTTTGTTGGTAAGAATTTTCTTGATCTACCTTTTTATTTATACAGAAGCTTAGAAAAAATGGTAGATAAAGTTCAAGCTAAATCTAAAGGAAGTGAAACCTCACTTTTTCATCATGGTTGAATAAAGTTGTTGGTTTTAGATGAGTTAAAAATACTAGGTAGAGACTGGTCTTCTTTTCACTTAATTTTTTTTTGACTTATCAACCCTTGTGATTCTTGTGACATTAATCATTTTCCAACTGAGATATACAAGTGACTATATAATTGGTTTGATGACACCTTTCCTTGGCCACCTAGGACACTAGGTGTAGGAAGATGTTGCTTTAGCAGTCACTTTAACTTGATATATATGATCCATGTATATATCTCTAATGTGTATTGTTTTTATTGTGATCCCTTAAAGACTCTATTCTAACTCTTAAATGTTTTGGCCATAAATTCTATGTTGAATTGTTCCATGGTGTTTCATAATTTTACTCATAAAATTGTGTCATCTTGATAGTTTAAATATATAAATGGTGGTTTGAGTAATTACTACACATCATATCTTATTATACCCTTATTTCCCTTGGTCAAATTTTATCCCACATAATTTTATAGCATATTCATTCATTTTAATCATGATGTCCATCCCTATGATTCCTACGAGTAGGAAATCAATTATTTTATCCATAAAACTAACTATGGAAACCAATTTTTTTTCAATTTTATCCCTGTGCTTTCATGTCGGGTTTTTTATCTTAATGATAACAGTCATGTGAATGGGGTTGGTTCGGGTTCAAATTACGATTTAAAAAATAAGCATGCACTAGTAAAAAATGATGAAATTAATGACTAGGTGACTTAAAATTTTAGTCACCACAATTATTTCAAGTGAATTACTACTAAATTTGAGCAATTTTAAGTGACCGAACTAAAAATGACTAAATTAGTCTGGGAATAAAATATACGACTAGATAATAAGTGACTAGACTAAAAACGACCAACTTAAATGACTAATTTAGTCTAGGGATAAATACTAAATAGATAAACCTAAAATATGTATTTATAGACTTGTTTAGTAAATACGTATGAACCTTTATTAATTTAAGTATGAACCTTAATTACTTTTTCAATGATGTATGAACCTTTGTTTTTTTGTAAGTAAATTTTCTATTCATGTAGGAAAAAGGAGTACATATAGTGGCTTACAAAATAGGTGGTCTCACCTCGACTAGGTTTGTTGACAAACAATTACACCAGATGCAAAAAAATACAAATGAGAGACTAGGGACATTGTCCATAAACAGTTGGGCCAGAGGCACCAAAACACATATAAAACATAAAGAACACCAAATAGCATATGACATATATGACATGTAAGTAGCCACATCACTCCAGATATATATAGATACAACATCACTTGAGCTATATATAAATAGATAAACAGTCACCCATGCAAATGTGCGAAGCAATAACCCTAGTTCTCTAAATTTATTCTCCTCGTTACCTCGGTTTCTCTTCTATGCTAATTCATTTGTTCGACAGTTGGTTGGAATAGTTGATGTTTTAGCGATTTTCTACTTTTTACCTCATTTTTCTATCAATTGAGAAACCCTCTATCCATTCCCTTATCATCATAACATGTGGGTATTTGCTTTCCTGTAATGATCATTTTCACACAAACTCAGTTACTAGTGTTTGTTTGTTGAACAACGACATTCGTAAATCAGGTTTGAATCTCACCTCTCTTCAACAGCTTGTAAACATGAAGTCCTTCAAGCCCATGTTGAAGAAATCTCACAGTTATGACACAAATGGTGCTAATGGTATGCCCTGGAACTCATCCTCGTTCGTTGGAAACATGAATATGAATCCTGGCATGAATCTCAGTTTTGGCGTTAATTATCAATCTGCACCTAACCCCAACCAGGGTCATGGGTTTAATCCCAATCCAATAGGGGATAACCCTAACCCTAACCCTAGGCCTAACAAGGTTATTCCAAGGCTGCCCCAGGGAGGATACCCACCTGCGATGGGTGGAGGGCCATACAAAGGAGGCTCAGGAGGGTCATACAGAGCAGGGTCATATGGAGGGGGGTCGTATGAAAATGGGAACCATTCCACCCATTTTGAAGGGTTGGGGTTTCAACAGCAACATCAACAGGGAAGTAATGTGGGGGATCTAGAGTGCAGGCATTATAAAACTGATGAGGGTTTTCCTCATGGCCTCAGCTGCCACTACAAACACGACCCTATAGGTATGCATTATATCTGCTTCACAATCCATCCCTTTAGTCTATTATGTGTTAATTTGATTGATTTAGGGGTTTATTATTTTTTTGTTCTTTTGTGTGTGAACGGCCTATTAACACTAAGTGGTTACCATAAACACACTTGGACATAGTGAGCTGCATTTCATAACATGCACTTCATTTGGGTCATGTCCTAGATTTGAGCAATATATATTATGCTTCACAAACCAGAGACTTGACACAACCATCATTCTATTTATTTTTAACATCCCATTTGAGTAGGGCATATACCAAAATAAACATGGAACCACTTGCAAATGGGGTTAAAATCTTTTGACCTCACCAATGAACCAAAGTCTCATTGGCACTAGTTCTGATATTGAATACTCTATTATGTTGAAATGATTGTTTTCCCAAAAAAATTCATATGTTTTAGCCGTAAGTTACATAAACCTCCTCTCTTTGTTATTTTTGTGTTAAGTTGTGTACCACTGTACCTTTTAGGTCTAACATTATCTATATGCACAGACATGTATGTACTATTTTGTTTTCTTTGAACGTACTTTTGAAACCAACCAATAGTATATATTATCTATTTTTTTCTTAATTTTAAAATTGTGAATTCAATTTGGTCAGATTTCGATTAAAAATAATTACTGGTGTCTGGAGTGAGCATGTTTTGTCTTTTATTTCTACCGTATTATGGAATTCAAATTTTCTTTCTTCGCGGTAAGTTTAAGGGTAATGTCCAATTCCCCGTTTCACATGGAAGTGTTCAAAATTTTCCATATTTTGGCAATGTTGTTGTTTTTTTTCCTTTTACCCTTTTCTAGCCTATTGTGTGCACTATAATCATCTTGTATATCTAGTTCATTATCCTTTTTGGGCAAATTTTTAAGACTTTAGATCCATATATGATACTGATAAAATATGAGATTTAAATATGGCGTGGTTAGTAGCCTTTTCCAATAGAACATTAGAAAGCTCATTTGTTTATATAACTTGATGATCCTATTGGGTTGAATTGTGTTGGAATACTTACATTTTTTTTTGAATGCATGTAGAATTGGCTCTGGTTTATTTTTGGAACAGTCCCAAAAATAATCATGTAGTGGTATTTTTGAGGTCTTCCATTGACTTAATATATTTGTACACTATTTTTATGTTGGAGCCATATTTAAATCAAACCCCCCCAAAATATCTGCATATTCATCAGATCTACATTGTTCAACTCTACTTTACCATTTTCTTAAATTCAGAGAATATTGATTTTGTATTTATTTAATGAGAAAAATAAAAAATATAGTAGATAGTTTTAATATTTAACACCTTAAATTGTTGTACAAGTACAGAGTACCAATGCTTGGTTGTCTTTTGAGTTGAATAAAAAATAATTTGCATCCCCACTATTTCATGCATTTTATGCCCATTACTTCTGATAAATCTTGCAATGTGCACATTCCAGTCTAGGTATTGACCTCCTATGCTAATTTTATTTATTTATTTATTTTATTTTTTATTTATTTATTTTATTTTTTATTTTTTTCTGGCAGAAATGAGATGCATTATTCATAGTATGAATAACAAGGCAATGGCTTTATGCATTATGAAATATTCAGATAGCGTTGTGTTCATAATTATCTCTAGCAATGAATGTCTGTGAACTCATGCATGATGAGAAATTGATGCATAATTCATAGCATGAAAAACAAGGCTCTGGATTTATGCATTATGAAATATTTAGATAGGGTTTTGTTTGTAAGTATCTCTAGCAATGAATTTCTGTGAAATCATGCATGATAAGAAATTGGATATGTTTTGAATCCTAACTGACCTACTGTTAATGGCACAATGCAAAGCTTGTTTTCTAAATTAGTGATATGTTCGGTTAAGTGTGGGTTGGAGGAATTTATTGAAGATATATCTAGATGAAGGTTTGTTATGTTGAATTCAGATGGGGGATATCCATTAAGCATTCAACATTCAAGTAAATGCATTGAATAGTCAATGGGACCAATCAAGTTTCTAGCATAAAATGTAATTTTTGGCTTGTTCTTTTTCTGAGGATGATTTGGTAAAAAGGTTGCACATCTGTAGCACATCTAGAGATGTGCATATTATCATTTGTTCTTTTAAGTTCAAGTTATTCTCAGATAAGCATTCAAAATCTTATGCCAAGGTTGGGCCTCTGTCATTTGGAGCTCTTTTCTTGATTGGTCTTTGTTTGTTATAAATTTTATACTTCCTTTGCCTTGAGATATTTATGAAGTCTTCCAATTTTGTGGTGGAATAGAAAAGGAAAAATTAATCTCCTTTGATTTATAAATGTCTGAAGCCTTCTAATTTAATCTATCTAGAGTCCATATAATCAAGCTTTTCCCAGACTCGAATGTTATGTTGAGAAATATCTGCACACTATTCGGAGATCATTGTGATGCCTTACAATATTGGTGCAATGGTCAATGTTCATAGACTGTAACATTGATAATTCTGTGCCATTATGTCCCATACAAAATTTGCATCATGTTTGAATGATAATTAGAATATTCTTAGAAAATCCCAATGTTATAGCCAATAATAGTCTGTAAACTTGCAAGGAAAAATTTGGAAAACAATACATGTTCATTTCAACATACCACATTGGGGTCGCAAGAGTGACAGCGTGTGGCGAGATTAAAAAAAATTGAGAAAATTTGGGTAACTTTCTTGTTAAATTCATAGATAATGCAACCCAAAGTATCATGTAAAATTTGGAAAATAACCCCTAAAATCCTTAACTACTAAATCCCCTAACCCCATAAACCTCTAAACCCCTAACTCATTTAACCCCCTAAACCTTTAAACCCTTAACCGCTAAAACCTTAAACCCTAATTCCCAACCCCTAACCAATTTAACCCCCTAAACCCCTAGAAACCTAACCCATTTAACCCCCTAAACCATAACCCCATTAACCCCTAACCCCTAACCCCTAAAAACCTTAACTGCTGAATCCCCTAACCCCCTAAACCTCTAAACCGGCCCTAACCCATTTAACCCCGTAAGCCCTAAACCTCTAACCTCTTAAACCCTAATTCCAAACACCTAACCCATTTAACTCCCTAAAACTCTAACCCCTTAAACCCTAATTCCCAAGCCCTAACCCATTTAACATCCTATACCCCTAAACCCCTAACCCATTTGACCCCCTAAACCCTAAACCTCTAAACCCTTAACCCCTAACCCATTTAATTCCCTAAACCTCTAAACCCCTAACCCATTTAACCCCTTGAACCCTTAACCCATTTAACCCCTAAACCCTAAACCTCTAAACCCTTAACCCCTAACCCCTAACCCATTTAACCCCCTAAACCCTTAACCCATTTAACCTCCTCAACCCTTAACCTCTAACCCCTTAAACTCTAATTCCCGACCCCTAATCCATTTAACCCCCACACCCTAACCTCATTAACCCCTAACCGCTAACCTCTAAAATCCTTAACTGTGAAATCCCCTAAACCCCTAAAGCTCTAAACCCCTAACCCATTTAACCCCCTAAACCCTAAACCTCTAACCCCTTAATCTCTAACCCCTTAACCCCTTAACCCCTAACCCCTAACCCCTAAAATCCTTAACTGCTAAATCCCTTAACCCTGTAAACCTCTAAACCCTAACCCATTTAACCCCCTAAACCCTAAACCTCTAACCCTTAACCCCTAACCCCTTAAACCCTAATTCCCAACCCCTAACCCATTTAACACCCTAAAACTCTAACCCATTTAACCCCCTAAACCCTAACCCCATTAACCCCTAACGACCCCTAACCCATAAAATCCTTAACTACTAAATCCCCTAACCCCCTAAACCACTAACACCTAGAACCCTAAACCGTTAACACTTAACCCACAACCCATTAACCCCTGACCCCTAAAATCCTTAACTATTAAATCCCCTAACCCCTAAGCCCCTAATCCCTAATCCCTTAACCACTAACTCATTATTCACCTAAACCCTAACTCTTCCTAAATCCCCTAACCCCTAAGCCCCTAATCCCTAATCCCTTAACCACTAACTCATTATTCCCCTAACCCCTAAATGTGCCTAAATCCCCTAACCCCCCAATCCCTAACCCCTTAAACACTAACTCATTATTTCCCTAACCCTAATCCCTAATCCCTTAACCACTATAACTCATTATTCCCCTAACCCCCCAATCCCTAACCCCTTAAACACTAACTCATTATTCCCCTAACCCTAATCCCTAATCCCTTAACCACTATAACTCATTATTCCCCTAACCCCTAAATGTGCCTAAATCCCCTAACCCCTAAGCCTCCAATCCCTAACCCCTTAACCACTAACTCATTATTCCCCTAACCCCTAAGCCCCTATTCTCCTAACCTCTAAGACCCTAATCCCCAATCCCTTAACCAATAACTCGTTATTCCCCTAACCCTTATAACATTCCTTAAAACCCGTTGGGATTAGTCATTCCAAACGATAGGAGGTCTAGTTGGGACCTACAATTGAGTTAATTCCCCCTTGTTGGCAAGGTGGAATACCATGAGCAAAACCATGGGTTGAAAAAACATGGAACCCAAAAACCTCTCCTAAATTTACTATTTTATCTCAATTTTATTTTAATAATTAATTAATTAATTTCTTTAAACACTGTCATGGATAAATCATATAAATTTTTTTGAGGTCGACACCTTTGAACCATTCATTGTGTGGTTCATCGTCAATGTTTTTAAAATAAATTTATTAAAATGAAATTGAATTGATTTTTGAAGCTTCCTTTTAAATCAATTGTTGAACTTACAAGGAATCATGGAGTGCACTCAACATCCATCAAAACAACGAGTATGATATTAAAAATTATATTTGGAGGGCATAATATTAAACATGGTGGCTGGAAAAATAGAGGGAGGAAGTATTCATTTAAATTTAAATTTTAGACCTTTTACTAGCTAAAATAACATTTCTCATGCCCAAAATACATCACTTTGTTTTGGTCATCCCCCACTATTTTTTTTTTACCAGCAACCCAAAACACATCACTTTGTTTTGGTCATCTCGTGCTACATTTTTTTTTTTACCAACAACTAAGTATCTCTTAGATAGAAATAGAGAGATAGGGAGTGGCAGTCAAAGCCTCTTTTCCACCCAGATCTTTACATCAGGAGGTAAGATGTTGCTTATTTTTGATCTAGCTGCCTGTGCCCAATATTTTTGTTTCTAATTGAAGTGAAGCTCTTTATATGTCCATTTATATTATCAGTGCTCTGTATTTTTCTTTTGAAAAATGGTTTTTCTTTGAAATCACAGCAAGAAAACTGACCATAGTAACTGTTTGTAATGGAGTCCCTTGTCTTGTATTTAACAATGGCTCACATGTTTTCTGGCAATTGATATGTATGATAATACTCTTAGACGTTTCGTTACAAGGTGGACTAGTTGTCATATTCACCAGTTTTTATTTTCTTATAATATGTCTCATTTCTGTAGTGGAATTGCTTTTTCTTGATGTTCTATGCATGATTTCTATTTTACGTCAATGCAGGAGATCGAATCATTGGGTTTATATATTGATAATATAAAAGCTCAAGAGGAAAAATTACCCTTTCTCCAGCTCAGAAAATAGGGAGGAGTCATTAGGCATTGGCAGCTCTAGAAAGACTAGGTCATCAAACTCTGTTGGTTAAGCAAACTGCAAACAACTTCACGATCATCCTTCAACTCCCTTGCAAAGAAGAATATTTCTTGACTAGAAATGAAATCCCCAATAATCATAGATTTCAAGAGAAGAACACCTTGAAGAATGTCAATGCTATTGCAAGCGCTGTAATCGGTAGCAATAAAGTAAAGACCTAGGACAAAAGGAGCCCATTTAAGGAAACTCATGGCATGAAATGCAGTGACGGTGAAACTACACTTCTTTGCAATTACCACTAGTAAAAAATGATGAAATTAGTGACTATGTGACTAAAAAATTTAGTCACCACAATTATTTCAAGTGAATTACTACTAAATTTGAGCAATTTTAAGTGACTGAACTAAAAATGACTAATTTAGTCTAGGGATAAAATATACGACTAGATAATAAATGACTAAACTAAAAATGACTAACTTAAATGACCAATTAGTCATTTAAGTAAGTCATTTTTAGTTTGGTCACTTAAAATTGCTCAAATTTAGTAGTAATTTACTTGGAATAATTGTGGTGACTAACATTTTTAGTCACCTAGTCACTAATTTCATCATTTTCTACTGGTGCACATGGCACTGAGTGAGTGATTGATGACTACCTAAAGGACTTAAACCAAATTAACCGTGGAGGTTTCAACTACAATTGAAAAAATAACATTAACACAAATGTGATAATTCACACTAAAATTCATCCTCTCAATCGTCAAGAGTTGATGAATAAAATGTTAATTCTTTGATGAAACCAATGAAACCAAGAAGATACTTATCAACCCTTAATGAAGTAAAGAAAGTCTTCACAAGGAGGATGTGTATTTCATCCAATTAAAGATGGAAAGACATGCTCTTTTTTTATTTCAAGGAAAACTTTATGGAGAAACTTGAGATCGATAACTCATTAGAGTGACTTGAGCTACACTTGAGATGGACTAAAATTATTTCCATTAATTTGCAACCCAAGAATATATTCAATATGTTGTAAGTCTATAGTAATAACATACGATTTATCAAGGGTCGAGAAATCTCTAAATACACTTGTGGGGTGGTCACACTGCTTGGGGAAACTACCCTTCTAGATTAATGAAAGTCGTGTTCTTTTTCACTTCTAGGAAAAGTTTAGAGAGAAACCCAATAGTAGTAATTAATCAAAGTGTTTTGGGGTACAGTTGAGATGAAATGGAGTGATTGCCACTATAACCCAAAAGTATATCCAATATACTGCTAGTATACACTAATAACATGTGATTTATTAAGAATGGTCAAGACATTTTGAGATACACTTGTGTGGTGGTCCTACTCCTTGGAGGCTTCTATGTCCTTTCCAGTGTTATAAAGATAAGACAAATGTCTCAGCAGAAATTTGAACCTAGATAAGGGAAATAAAGAACTAAACAAATACTACAACATTGATAATAACCAATTAACCCAACCAACCTATTACTCTTTTTCCCTTAATAATCCTTTTTACCCTAATTTATTACTTTTATTAAAATTTCTCCACAAAATTCTCTTAAAAAACCCCTTATTGTAAAAAAATTTATACAATAAATATTACCTCTTCCTTATATATATATATATATATATATATATATTGATTGTCCCTTTTTACACATAAAAGTTTTATTTTTTCACATCGCTCAAATAAAACACACATTCAAATTTTGCTCAAAATAAACAATAAATGATACCCATATTTGAAAATAGGACAAATAAATACCGTGGAAATTATTTGTCAAAGCCACTAACAAAAAGAGAGTCCCACCATCAGAAATAGAGTTTAATAGCTTTCAAAAGTCACGCCCTAATTTGTGCCTTGTGAAACCGCAATCACATTCAAAAATTCAGGAGAGTGGCGGGAAGCGGGAAGAATGAGGGCAATATTGGCATGCCCACGATGCACAATTCAGGGGAAAACATAGTCGTATTTGAGGAGACTATTTTACTTCTGCCAAAGAACTGATAAACTCACGTGCTAATTCGTGCCTTTTCTGAAGCTGAATCACATTAAAAAATTCAGCCCACTACGTCTATGGAGAGTGATGGGAAGAATGAAGGAAATGGCATGCCGGCGATGCACAATTCAAGAGACAACGTAGTGGTATTTGAGAATACTATTTTGCTTCTACTAAAGAACTGATGAGACTAATTGGTGCAACGAAATAACCCATTGCAGATCATTTTGGCGAGTCCATAGTAAGATAAATGACCATCAGGGCCTTCAGGGTTGAGGATTAGTTCTTGAAGAACTTAGACTTTATTGACAAAAATTTGAGCCCCTTTTTCCACAGTTTCTAAGCCACTGAATGGTTGATTTAGCGTCTAAAGGTGCTAAATGCAACTGTTCTTTGCTCCTCTACTCTTGCTATGGTTCTACTCCCACAGGGCAGCTTCAATCCTGGTATGAAAAATGAAACTAATTGTCAACTGTGGGTGATTTCTGTTGTTACTAAATTTTTTTATGTATAAGATGATCATTCCTAACAATTTGAACTGGTGCAGGTTTCTTTGGATGGCCTTCTTTTATGGTCTATCATTAATGAACAGATCATTTTCTGAAAGTATACAAAACCAATTTACATTTGTGAACTACATTGTTTCTGTAGAACACATCAAACAATACATGCACATTCCTAGTGAGGACCTAGCTGTTATAGAATATTACAGACCACTGAATAATGGAGAAATTTGTGGCAAGATGGAGTACCTAGCACAAACTGCCCCATACCACCAAGAAATAATTTTACGTACAAGTTCCAAGTGAGGGACGAGATAGGTAGCTACTATTACTTCCATCATTGTATCTGCAGAAAGTTGCAGGGGGCTTCCGAGGACTAAGTGTAGCTTGCAGGGCCCTGATCCTTGTTCCATTCCCTCAGCATGATGGTGATATAACTTTGCTTATAGGTGATTGGTACACAACTAACATTTCAGTAAGTTATTAATCCATCCCTAAAACATGTACATCTCTTAGAATTAAAGAGTCTTGCTATTTTCAACTTCAGCCTATCCACCAGAATGTTCTCTTGCAATGAATCAATCTCAAACTATATTCTATCTTTTGGAAGATCCTTAGAAGAACACTTGATGTGCACAAATCTATTGGTAATCCTAATGTTCTTCACATTAATGGTCGTGGGTTACCAAATGAAATAGCAATTACAGTGGAACAAGGTACTCATCACTGATCTATATCAGCAATTTATTAGATTTAGTGGTGTGTCTATCCTTTCAACAATTCACAAGATCTTGTTTATTTTGATTTTATCTCATGGCTATTGAATCCATTTCTTCTTCTCTTATGATGTATCTAAAATGACCCATCTTTTCATTAAGTTTTTTGTGCCAATCTTTCAAAGTGATAACAAATGAATTCGAAATAATGACTATGCACCCATTTAGTTGGGATGCATTTATTTGATTAAAGGGAGTTTGAGAAGTCATTTTTAGGAATATCATGACGTGAGAAGTAAATACTATGTTTAAAGCTACAATCTTGTGAAGAAATTGAAAACAAAACATGCAACAAGTTTTCAACAACATGGTAACAACTCATCCTCTTACAATAATCATAATCATGCAGAGACATTTCATACATGCTAAATATTTTCCAATCCATATGAATATGTGTAAGAAAATATAATGAATCAAGCACAATAGGGTGGAAAATACGAGCACAACTTGAATTTTTCCAATGTAAGGATTCCAATGCAATCCTTTAGCATAGGCACAAAATATTTCATGAATCCAACACAATTCACAACCCAAGCCCCAAAACTGACTCAAGATAGTTAGTGTATAAATAAACACATAAATCCTCTCTTTACAATGCTAGTCCTCCATCGAACCTAAAACTACCATGGCATATGCATCCAGTTCTCCTCCTAGATAGAAGTACCAAACGTCTAAAATTCTAGAAGCACTTCTTGTGAACAATTGAGGGGCCAGACTCATCATATTCTGATTTTGAAATCCATAGTTGCAATACACATAACAAGTGCAGATTTTTAGGCGAATCCAAAACTTTTTCCTTGATAAAAAAACAATATTTATCAAAATTTAATTTTATGAAATGGGTCCTGATGTCATTCTTATTGTGCTGGGCCAATTGTTGGGGATCTTGCTGTGGCGGAATTGTGTTTTTGATACAATCTCCCACCCTATTATCCTCCAATAATATCATGATCCTCCCTTTCCAAGAGACGATGTTAGAGGCTCCTTCTAAACATTGATCTACTCTCAATACTTGGTAGGCCATCCTGCTTCCCACAAATAACCTTGTAGTCCATTTGTAGGTGAGGAAAAGAGTGGAGAAAGGAAAGAGATCCGGATAACTGATATAGGTCCATAGGCAAATAGATCAGTCACTTTAAACTCAAAATGGGACTCCTTGTGGGCTCTTAGGAGTGAAACCCTTATTATGGGACTCCTTTGTATTCCTTTACCATTTACCGGTGAAACCCTCAATATGGGACTCCTTGCAGGCTCTCACTAGTGGTTTCTACAAACCATAGCTAGTGATGTTGTTCGGAACGCTATAAACATTTGTATTAAGGTTTATCCTGATAAATCTAGGGTTAACATGCATAGGTTCAGGGTTCGAGTTCCTCTGAGCATGGCTCATGTTCTAAAGCACGAGGCACACTTGATTTCTAAGGCGGTGGAGGCCTTTTATGACTAGGACGTGGATTCCTTGAAGGCGACGTCTTGGATGGAGAATTTTTTGGGAAATAAGGAGATGGTGGATGTCTCCGTGAGGATGTCAAGGGCCATGTATGCTCAGCTCATGCAACAAACCTTTCAGGCATCATGTTGCTATCAGATGTCGCCTCTATCATCTCCAAATTACAAGAAGGAGGAATTGGGTATGAAGATAAGTTGTGGATGATGATGTGTAGTGATCGCATTATTAGTTCGAAACGGAGAATCCAAAACTTGGATTGAGTGGCTCATGGGTTGTTGGAGTCCAAAGATCGACACTAAAAGAAACAAGGAGTAGAGACATTGGATGGGAGGCATTTAGGAGAAGCTTACAGAACAGGGGTTATTTTAGGGGTCTTCTTGAAGGATTGAAGAAGCATAAAAAGCTCATGGATGAAGCATTGGACTATTATAGAACACTAGTACAAAATGGCTAATTTTTCGGCCAGTGACCAATAGTAGCTAATTTACAGTATCTTATAACGTGACCAAATTTGGTCGTTTTTAGCTTAGTCATTAATTGGTTATCTCAAATTTGTTGTCTAGTTGTATATTTGGTCATTAATTTGGCCATTAATTTAGTCACTGATTTAGTCATTAATTTAATCATTGATTTGATCATTGATTTGTTCATTTATTTGGTCATTGATTTAATCTTTTATTTGGTTATTAATTGTCACAATTAATGACCAAAGAAATATGACTAAAATGTTGGTCGTGTTATAAGATACTGTAAATTAGCTACTAATAGTCATAAATATGCAAAATTTAGTCATCGTTTGAAACCAATTAATGACCGAAGAAATATGACTCAATTTTAGTCGTGTTATAAGATACTGTAAATTAGCTACTAATAGTCGCATATATGCAAAATTTAGTCGTCATTTGTAGTCACAAATTTATCATTTGCAATAGCCATTTATTCATTACATAAACAACTAATTTAGTAGTTTATATTCATTTCATTTACTTTTATTAATAATCATTATAAATGACTAATTTAGTCGTATATTCATTTTCTTTGTGTTCATCATTAATCAATATAAACTACTAATTTAGTAGTTTTAAATTGATTTTGTGTTCATTATTAATCAACATAAATTAATTTGTATGATTTAAAATATATCATACAATGTGCATGTTCATATAATATGAAAACACAAAATAGCATATTTTAATTACAATACTAAACAATATCATGTGCAACTATAAATAATTTCAACCACATAAATTATATTATATGAAATGTTAAAGTATTACAATATGATTTTCCAACTTATTATTGGTTGGACTACAATTTACACATGAAATGGTGTTTCATCACTTCAAAACATTATTGTTGTGTTTTCAAGGCATTGCAGGTGAATTCACCATCTCTGAATACTTGACCATCATTCTTTATATGTGTGTCTTATGCAGGATATTGGAGTATCACCAGACCAATTCTCCTCTCTCTCTTTTTGTATTTGTCGCTCCAATGTTATTGCTCCCCTCTTTTTTCAATTCATGCTTCTTACCATCAATACGGAGTTCATTTTCTAAAAACAAAATAAGATACAATGCAGAATGTAAAACATGAAAGACAATGAACACTATAATATAAACTAAATTAAACTATAAATAGTTTATATGACATATACCTCAACATCAGCAATGTCAAAGCCATTTTTCCTCATACAAGTAAGAAAATCGTAAAAAAATTCTTCATTGGGGCGATAATTGCCACTATAATGTGGCTAGATAACTTGTATAAACAAAACAAATAAAATATCACCATATATATAAAAGAACATCTTAGTAACTTAGTATTCAACTTTCAAAGAAATCTTAAGAACAATTATGTCAACTAAGTTATATGCTAAAAAGCTCAAGCTGTGGATAACTTGTGAAAACAAATAATATGAAGTGTGATGTTTAATCCTTGTCATTTTATTCACAACAAAATTTAATTTTCTAACACATGAACTTAGTCAAGTATATAAACAACATGTACCTTAGTCAAATAACAACATGAAAGTAACCTTTTCTGATATTCATGAAAATATTTTAACACAAAATAGCTATAAGGACTCAAATCAATATAGTGTAAAACTAATTTCATCTTCAAGTTTTGGTTGTTGTTTAAATGGACATGGTACTAAGTATTTTCAATTTCATAGTTAAAAGCCAAAACAAAATCAAAAGAAACATCCAAAATACAATAAAACAATAAAGAGAGGATATCATGGAATGGAAATTGCAATTATAAAAAAATTGTTTATCTGTCCATCTATGTCGTGTCTCGCATTCCTAAGACATTTGCTTGCCCAAAATAACCATGAAAGTGAAATAATCACAACATTAAAAACCATAGGAATTCCCACTAGAAACATTTCCAAAGTTGATGAATTAGGTGTCTAAGCGATCTCTAACAACGAATGAACCATATCCAAGATGTGATATGCATCATCTCCCTGTCCTTTTTCCAATCACATTTCCTATAACTTTCCCACAACAGAGTTAAGTAACAATCAAACAAATACATTGACATTTGTTTTTATCTTTTATATCTATAAAATTTGAATCTAATTTGTTCATATTTAAAGCCTTCTTGACATATGAGAAAGTATCAATCAAATAAAACATCAAAAAAATCAACCTCAATGAAGTCCTCAGACAATTTCTACAATATCAATATTTTTCTTGTTGTGATATCTTGGGTATAAAAAATAACATATCTACAAAAGAAAAATGCATCTATTACTTATGGTCAAACTTTGTATATGGTGTATTCTTAAGCATTTTTTTAAGATGTTCCTCCGCCTTTACCAAAGTGAATTGTAGTTTGGTTAAATTATGTATCCTTTCATTCAACATCAATTTCTGCAAGATAATGTCACACATTATTCTTTCCCATTTCTCAACATGTTATATATGATAAATTAAAAGTCACATAATACCAAGAACAAACCCTTTTCTAACCAAAACAAACAAGCAAACGGTGTCTCTAATAAAACTTCATTATAATATTAGAAAATGAAAAGAGAGTGGGCCATTTTTGTTGTCTAACTTTACCTATTTTTGTTATGAAAGTGCTCGAGCTTCAAGAACCAACAAATGTGAGGGACATCGTAAATGTGAAAAAAATTATGTTGATCTAATTTGTAGACTTCTTCAAAATTATGTGAATGATGCCATTTTCAGATGTGGTAAATCTCATAATAAGAAATGGCATGTGTTCTAATAAATTACATTGCTATAAATACCCTGGGCGTCTACGGGTTATAGGTCCTCAGTATGTTAATCTTGATGATGAAAGAGAGATGGCAACAATAAGTATGGGTGGTCCTAGTTTGTATGGTGGATATCTTCAAACCAAGGTCGCCATCTCGATGAACCTAGGTTCTGACATGGTAAACCTGGATCTGGTCTTCACCCAATTTCATTCCATCATACTTTGTCAAGACTCAAGAGGACATAATGGTCCTTCAACTTATAATAGGGTTGCTTTTAAGGTTATAAATAAAGCTTATCAAAATCAAATGGATTTTTGGGCTCCAATAGATATGGATAAATTAAATGATAACAATTATATGTTTTTTTCCCAATATTCAAATGTAGGGATACATTTTGTGGATTTTACTAATAAATAGAATGAGAGAAATAATCCACGAGGAGAATCTACTAGTCATTGTGATTAGGGAAATACTCAGAAATAATAATACTATTTAGGTTCAAATCAAAGATGGTGTTGATTCTTGTAGCTCCTCAATTGTTGGTAATTTTTAAGGTAGGAATTTCAGTTCTTCAAAGGCAGGGTCCTTCAACATAGTTGCATATACCTTGGTCATATCACCCAAAAGCAAAACATAATCAACAAAGAGTAAATATGTCAAGTCTAGGGCAAATCCTATTTTTATAGCGGTCAAGCTTATAGTTCTTTTTGACTATGTTATAACTCTGTTGAGACCACCTACTCTACAGTAAAAAATGGCAGAGGAGCCATTCGTCATAGCTACCCATGGTCTATTGTAGACATGATAGAAGAATAGGTTGATCCATTAATTATAATTCTAGTTAACCAATTTCACATTGAACCCTATATGGATGAGTAGCCTAAATAAAGCCAATTTTCTCTATCATATGCCTTGGAAAGACAAACTAACATTTGTTGTAATTTTTTGGTTTCATGTTATAAATTCCTTCTTAGGAAACTCCTATTCTGTAATGGATTTGTTTCCCAGGAAGGATGCAAAACTGTTCTAATGACATGGAATCAGCTTAGTCGATTTGTTTCCCAAGAAGGATGGAAAATTGTTCTCTTGAACCTTATAAGAATTATATAAATCCCAGTGGGAGCTGCAACATTTGGCTTACTAGAAAAATCCTTCCTTTTCTTCTTATTGTTGACAACTACTACTTTGGCAACATCACCAATATTTGCAACATTATTCTTCGTAGAAACATTGGAAGATATTTTATTCTCCTTTTTTGTCAATCTAGCTACTAAATCCTTCTTGCCTTCACTTTCAACAAGCAAAGATGACACCTGAAGTTGAGTAGACATTTCACAAATATCACTATTAGTGGTGGATACTTTATCCTTATCTTGTGTGTCAAATGCCTTCACATTGGCAATTGAACCTTCCCCAAGTACTTTAGCACTATCATGGTTAACCCTACCTTTATTTCTATATCCAAAAGATTGTTTGCAGTCAACAACTTTGTTACCAAACAGAAAACCTGGTCTTTCCTCCAAAATAGCCATATTAGCTTTAGGGACAACTGTTGTATCTTCTAATTGTAATTCCCATTCAGACACCTTGCTTGTATTTGTTATTGACTGCTTAGATACAACTAACACTTCACCGTTTTTCTCTTTGAGCAGATTTTGATCAACACCCATTGTGCCATTGTTATGTGTAGCCAGTTGAGATGCCAACCTACTCTCATTCATTCCATTGATTTTTATCTCCCAAGCATGCAAACTAGCTTTTTTTTTCCAATGACAGTATTGGAAAAATAAGTCAACTCTTTGTTTATGTCAGCATCAAGTGAACTTGACAACTCATATGGGGAATCAAAAACCACAACAGTCCCATGCTCAGGATGGAGAACATTTCCAAGATCTTTCTTCTCTCCAATTACAAAATTAACAAAATTATTTTTGCAGCTTTGTCTAGCATTATCGCTTGTTGATTAAAATTGTTTATTCTTCACATTTCTAAGTTTTGAATGGCTAGACCATGGTCACCTCCAAAAAGTCCCTTTAGGGTTGTATAAACTAAAGATAAGGGAAAGGATTGTGTCAAAACTCTTTTAGCATCCAAGTAGAATGAATTCATAATAGTAGTAAAGACGATGATCTACCCATCAATTGAAGAAACATTGACGTTGTTGTCATAGAAAATATACTCCCCTAGTGAACCCAACCACACCCTGACTTCAGTTTGGGTGGAGAATGTCAAGAAATTAAGCCTATTCATAATCAAAACCTAGAAGAAAGAGGTAATCGATGTGACTATCATAGCAAGATACTAGAGCTTATGGTGTATGAAGGTAACCACCGCCCTGATGAGCAGAGACAAGAACCTTTGATCAAGGTATCTAAGAAGACAAAAATTTAGGCCTATAATTATTGAAGAGGCAAATTCATCCTAAGTCATTGTGTTCACTAAATTTGAAATTTAAAACTTGAATTTAGACATACCTTAAAGTTTCAAGCAAACTTTGTCAATTGTTTATATAAACGTGTCATGTCTTAAAGGGATCAACAATGGTTGCTACTTAATGCAATCCAATGAATGATTATATAAGTCTAGCATTATAGTTAAATTCAAAGACAAACATGAACCAAGTTACTCATATTCTATCTACAAAAAAATATTGTAAGAAATAGAGCAATGAAAGAAGTGCTCCTTTGTCTCTACATCACATAAGAAGCATCACTTGCAAATCCATTTTTCCCTTTAAATATGGAAATTCACCTCCATCCTCCACTAGTGAAAACATACCCACTATTGTCAATAAGAGAAGTGTAAAGCTTGTGCATCAAAGGGTCAAACTTGTGTAAGCATAACCAGTGTTATCCAAGAGCAACATTGTGCTTGTGCATACAAAGGAAGTTGGAGGTAGCCAAGCTAAATAATGAATAACTTAGAGATCTAGAGAACATAACATAGCATAGGAGAAGCCCGTGACATTAAACTCAAGACTTGAGATCAATTTTTTGTGGATTTGTGTCCTTACCAAAATGCAATGAAAACACATTCAACACAGTACCCATATTATTGGTAGATATGCCACCCGTGGAGTTATATGAAAAAGTTATAGTCATGCATAAGCAAAATGGTGGGAATTGAACTCAAGGAAAACTACTTATGGATATGCGACCTTAAACACAATATCAAACCAAGGCCTTCAACAAGAGACCCACATCATATGTAATATACTCAAAAACACAAAAAGGTTAATAATGTCGTTGCTAGAACATGAGACTAGGTTTAAATTAAGAACGCTTGTCTTCAACAGTTTTCTTACAACCATATTTCAATGCCATTATCCTTAACTTAAACCCTGGTGGTAGGAAACTTTATATCCACCACTAAAACTGGCAGAGGTAAACTGCATTCAATTGAATAGGCCGTTGGCAACAGTGATAACAATAAAAGAATTATTATATTTTCATCAACATTCCAACCTATAAATATAGATGTGGATACTCAACCTCGAAAACAAGGCTCTTGCACCACTTTTATGTAGAGAAACCATCAGGTCAATGCTTTTGGTCTACAAATTGACAAGGCCCTCCAAGGCTTAAAGTGACTCCACCATGAATATTTGGATGCATTCCATTTGTTGTTTGTGGTCCAATTTGCACATATTTCCCATGTAAAAGTGTTGCTGGACCTTCAACCCCTACTAGTACATTTCCAAAACTTGCGCCTGGAAAAGAAGTCATGGCTACAAAATGCACATTTTATCCGAGTAATTGCAGGATGATAATCTACAAGAGAGGCAAATTGAGGAACACTTGAAGGTAATGGTTTCCAAACCCAGTGTCTAGGACCAATGATAACGGATGGAACATGACCAATTGAGGAGGGGGTTTTGGGGACTTTATGCATTACACCACCAATCCTTAGATGAGGAGGCTCATGAGGGTGTTGATTATTATCACTATTCATCCTTACACTCCCTAAATTATTACAAATAGAGGCACCAGAATTTTCTCTTGCACTAAAATTAATATCATGTGTTGGTCTTTGTAAATGTACCGATGGACCTCTATTAATATTTATAACTATATTTGGAGCCACAATTGCACCAATATGCTTTTCCTCCCTGATTTGTGTTGTAGAAGAAACGGAGAAAATTCTGGCAATGGAAGTTGGATGAAGTAATGCACCAATGTGCATAGTGGGTATACACAAATTGTTTCAGGAAGAGGGCATACACAAGATTTTGGGATACAGGACAATTATTTATTCCCCTGAGATGGATGGGATTACTTCCATTATTTGGATGATCATTTGACAGAAAATAAACCAAATTTCCACGAGTTCAAAACTACTTTGATTTCCCTGAAGTCAACAATGTTGATATCTGGTCTCTCGAAAGATGTCGAAGTAAATGAAAAGGACCTGATGACTCATGTATGATAAAAATATATAACAATATTGACTTAGCTATAATAACAGTATATAACAGTATTGACTCAGCTATAATAAAAATATATAACAGTATTGACTCAACTATAATAACAATATTGTCCAAGGAAGGAAATTGCAGAATTATAAACCTTAGTGAAAATTGCCCTAGGATATTACATGAGATATCCATAATCAAAAACTACATCGACAGTACCATAGATTTCAGCCCCTACCTACTTATAAATTGATGAAAGCATCAATACTTTTATGAAAATTCTTGTCATATACATAAAGAAAACCTATAGAGAATTTTCTTGAATGGGAATTGAATAAAGAAGATTTTACTTACCAAATTAGGGACTGAAACCATTCCTGCAAGGTTGCAACTGTGGCAGGTTATCAAATAGATTTTGAGTTTGGCCTTTAGTTTTGAACAATTTTTGAAGTGAGATCTTGGGAAATATTGTTTGGGACATGTTCAAATAAAGAAGTGTCCATGGGAGTTGGAGTTTGTGAGACAACATCAAATGAAATGAATAAAGAGGAGAAACCAAAGAAAGGGAGTTACTTTGTTTTAATTCATTTTCTGTTGATATTGGAAGGTTAAGTTTTAAACAGTTTTTGAAGTGAGGTCTTGGGAAATATTGTTTGGGGCATGTTCAATTGGATAAATGTCCATGGGAGTCAGAGTTTGTGAGACAACATCAAATGAAATGAATAAAGAGGAGCAACCAAAGAAGGGGATTTACTTTATTTTAATTCATTTTCTGTTGATATTGGAAGGTGATCTCATCTCAAGGAACCAACTCGATCAATAACAAGTTAGTTACTACCATGACAGGAGATAAGAGCAGGCTAGAAATAACAATGAAAGAAAAATGCACAATAAGCAAATTCTCAAGGGATAATGCATGCACAAGATCCAAACAGCTATATACAAGTTCAGATGACATTTGCATAAATGATCCAACAAATTAATATAAACTAGGTGCCTCAACTTGGAAAAAGCACATTTAATGTGTCTATAAAATATTAATATCCTAAGTCCAACTATGAACTAGAAACACCGATTAGGGAAAACACTGTCAGTTGGTGAAGCTAGAGGCTTGAAGTTGTCGCATTGTACTCCATTTGCAACAATAGAAGATAATGTTAGGATTATAAATAAACCAGTTCCATTTAAAATATGGGCTATTGAAACCTCACCAAGACACTTTCAACATCAATCAATCCGTCATGTTGTCCAAACAATTGCTGGAACTAGACATAGCAGAGGAATGGGGGTATCTGAAAGAAGACATCCCAGAATCACAAGAAGATCAACTCTTAGCTTCTAACCCCAGCATCACTATAAATAGTGAGCAATCCAACACTACAATAGGATGGATCTTTGTCAATTATGAGGCATCTATGTCATATTTAAGAGAAATTCAAGTAAGAAATGATTTCCATAAAGACCACTACATAGATTTAGAAGCACTTGATGATGAAGGCCCTGCTTTCCAATTTTTCACTAGTGTATAGACCACCTACAATGCTTAGACTAATGAGATGGATGTGTAAAAAATTTCTCACTTTTGACTAGAAGAACAATCAGGCAACAGATATGATGAAGCCCTAAACACATCCAATCATAATCTATTTGGAGATGCATTGAAACTTGAACATACTTCTTAGGTTAGAGAAGTGTATTTTGATCAGCAGGAAGTGATATAATATGAGATAAGATAATTTTATATATCCAATGAATGACAATAAATAGGTCAATGGGCCTAAAATATATATTTAGTACGAGTACAATGTGGGAGTGCAAACGCAACTCCTAGAAAATGCCAAAGCTAAATCTAGGGTAAAATGAACAAAGAAGAATACAATAATAGGACATCCTCATAAACATGTATATAAACCGATCATGTAGAAGTCTAAGTGAGGGTAATAAAGCTATGGGCATTCATGGAATCACATTTGGCATCTCAAAATTACATTCTGAGTTTGAGAAAAACATAAATATAACACCTATGTTGCATTTTGATGTCGATGATGAGTGTGGTAGAGATAAAGAGAGGTACGTTCTTATGACATATTGTGATGTGAAAACAGTGGGATGCTTCAGTCTAGGCATTACTCATTTTGAGGTAGTGTTAATGACCACCCTATTGAAGAAGACAAAGAAAAGTTTCCAACAAGTTTTTCGGCCTACTTAGTTGGCTTGCTACACTTGGACAAGGATATGCTACACTTCTCTTGATTTGATTCCCCCTTGAAAACAATCCATATTTCCAAATGATTGATAGTGTGAGAAAATGTCCTGAATGCAGAGGAGGAATATCAGCAAGAGGGTAGGAAACAACTTTCTACCACTCTTGCAATCACCCTAGAATACTTGCATGTGATGACATGGGTATCATGCCATGCCTTTTTTCTACACTGGAAAATGGAAATTCAACCAACATATGACAAAATCCTGAGTGCAGATGGAGATAATGGACTGGACTATAGTTCTAGTTATCCTGAGAATGAGAGTAATAAGTCACTCATTAATGAAGGGAAATCTGAAAGGTCCCTTAAGGTTGAAGAGACCAACACTCCTATGTCTTATTTTGAATATGGTGGAAACTTTGGCACCCATAATTATGTGCATATCCAATCAGCGTTGCCTATTAAATTTGAACAGAACAATGCAAGATCTGATATTTTTTCCTTTGACAGTCATCATACATGTGACATGGACTCTGATGAGAAATAAAAGAAGGCTAATCATATCATCATGCCATTTTGTGAACCATATGAGAAAAAGGTAGAAAGGTCCATTCCATTTTTTGAAGGCATCCTTATTGAAGATGAATAGTCTTGTCATATTGAAAGAACAAACCAATATCTAGGAAAACAAGAGGACTTATGCAAACCCATAATTGATTAACTACACAATGAGAAAAATCATTTCCAGGTTTGTATCTTATTGTTCATAGGTATGATAGTTCACCTTCAAAGGAGTTTCTTCAACTAACTATAAATTATATTTGGGTAGCTTTAATTTCTCATATAAAACAACCCCTTGTCTGCAACACTGATGGTCATGGGCAGCATAAAATTGTTCCTGTGTTTGATTCAGAAACATTGGAACTTACGAACTTGAGGATAACGATGGATCTGTGGCTTGAAGCAGTCAAGTATTAGCTCCCCTCGCATTTACTTGAATAATGTCTTCCACAACATGATGCTATATTTATCAATACCATACCGGTCCAAGAGTATTCCCATCTTGAATATGGGATCCTAAAGCTCGCTAAAAAGATCCCAACAAAATGCCCTAATCTAAGCCTAATTTATTTGAATGTTTCATTCATGAAGATGGGGTCAGCCAAATTACTAAGAGAAAGACCATGTGGATCAATTACTCATGTCGAAATGATGGTATATTGGATTAGGTGTGGGTTGCACTTGCATTTGAAAGAGTGAACACAACATGGATAAAGAACATTGAATACACTAGGAACCTGAACTATGGGGTTCTAATAACATGGCCAAAAATCCAAAATTCACAAAGTACAATTTAATGAGCATTGATTAGTCAAAAGTACAATGTGGATCAACAACTCGTGTTGAAATGATGGTATATTGGACTAGGCGAGGGTTGCAATGACATTGGAAAGAGTGAACACAACATGAATAAAGATTCACATGGAGAAGGAATACAAGGAATCACAGTCTTGGTTGCACGTATAGGGATGGTCAAACAAGCAAGTAGAATCATTTGGGACACCATAAAAATTGGCAACTCATTTTTTCTGAGACATCGAAAAGCGCATTTTTTTTATAGGGAAAAACTTTAAAATCCTCCTTTTGGAAAATGAATCCTTGACATTAGGGAAAAGTTTCCATCTACATTTCCCATAGAGATATGTAGAGAAATGTTTCTTGAAACATCCAAAAAAATGGAAAAATAAAAAACCCTTTTGGGAAAATGCATTTCCCTCTATGTTTCAGAGCATTTCCCAAAAGTGATATGTGGAAAAATGTTTCTTGGAGCATCGTACAAGAAAAATACACCTTGGGAATATGGGAAACATGGAGGTGCCCCCTCCCACCCTAAGGGACACATCCCCATAGAACAATGGTTTTTTCATTCATTTAGTGGCATTTCTGAGTCATCACTGCTCATTTGTTTATGAATACAAAGTTTATCATATACTGCTATGTTGAATGGTAAGCATGCATCAAAGCCCTATAACAAGAAGAGCTACTTCGGATAGAATCAAGGCCAAGTCCTGAAAATTGGGACTAAACTTTCATAGTTGCAATATAAGCATGTGGACAACAGCACAGTGGAAATTCATTATAATACAACGACCTTACAAAACCATATTTTCTTGATGGTCATAGAGACTTTGGTATTTCACTTGCACTGAGCATAGCATGTACTATCATCTATTGGTAAATTACATCTATAAGACCTCATTTACAGATACTTCCAAAAGTTTGCCTTGGAAAGATTACTTTATTTTAACAATCAAAGAACTTCTTTGACAATTATTGTTGACTAGTGTAAAAGAATAGCTCTGAAAGGATGGAAAGGTGTTATGGACTATATCTAACATGTAGAAATCAAGAACGGAATAAGTAGGAAGTGATGTTAGCCTAAATCATGGTGTAAACTAACCAGTATTAATTTTTTTCCACTTCATACCATCACGCTAGTGTGTTTGTAGCAAAAAAAATGGTACTTCTGAAAGTATAACTACGACAATGTAAAATAAAATATCCACAGTGCAAAATTTTCAGTTTGAACCATAGATATGAACTTAAAACACATTTTGGATAAGAGAGTACATACTTGTTCAAATGCTGAGCAAAATTCCAGAAACTGCAATGCTGATCCAACATCATTTGATGAAAATTCTATGCCTGCAATAAACTGCATTGGATTCCCTTGAGACAAAATTCAAGGATTTGGATGTGCAGGAATTTACCTCAGAAATACCTTGACACTTGGGTAAATCAGCAAACAGAAGCAAAGCTTGTAGCCTTAGCTGCATGGACAAGAATTCGAGTAGGAGCACAACCTTGCTTTTTCCTGCAACAATGCATTCAACAACTTTATTTCTGTAAATCTCAGACAATTTTTCCTATAAAAACCTGATTGAAAATTTGACTTATAAAAATAAACATAACAATTAGCATGTTTTTGCCTAGGTTCATTTCTATGTTCGAGTTTACATGCAAATACTGCAATTGCAAATACTTTTGCACTTTGGACACTTCCACTCCTCATATTTAGCAACCTCTTCAACTTTTTCTCCATATCGCGCATTTACCCTTTATGTTTTCTTAGAAGACAGGTTGACAGAGCATGAAGGCCAAGCATATATACTTGAAATTTTAGCCCGTGGTCATAAGTGTTGTCATTTTCTGCCATTGCAAGATGCAAACATTCGATCTTAACATCATTCGAGACCATCAGAACTCCTTTTGCTTGTGGTTAAGAGATGAAAAGTAGAATTTGACTCCTTTCCATATTCAATTTATGATTTCGCTGACATCAACATGCAAGGAGTAACACTCTGTTAAGATTAATAGCCAAGACTTAAAAGTCCCTATGACTTTCATCTAGGGATGAAGGGATTTGATTTTGATTTTGAGTTGGTGAAGTTGGGCTTAAATGTAATTCGTAGTGATGATTATTATGAAAATTAAATAAATATTCAATATATTTCGTTAACAAGTTTGAGAACTTCTCAAATATGACACAATTACCAATTTGTTACATATAGAAATATAACAAGATTTGTACTTATGGACCTATTTCCTTAACCAAAGGCTAGATTGAACATGTTTCCTTCCCTCGAAAATAGGGAAGTACCAATATTGTAATTTTTCATTGAAGTACCAATATCATAGTTTTTCATTCCAACAAAAACAACATAGCAAAACTATGAAACAGTGATCCAGATTCGACAATTAAGTGAGTGAAAAAGTAAGCGCAACTTTCTTTCTTGTAGAGTCATGAAGTCTGGGCACTCCACTAGTTATGATACACAATTAGGCTAGTGAAAATTGAGGGAAACTTTCTTTCTTGCAGTGTTATGAAGTTTGGGCACTCTAGTTGGTGATATTTCTCTTTCTGCGTGTTATGTTCTGATTAGTGCAGGTTTTCAAGATCAAGTTTTGTCACAGTTAAAAAATAAACCTCCAACATTCTAGGACATAACACAGAAAATTAGAATTCGATAAACGAAACCAGGCAAAGATACACTGCTTGAAAGTATGAAGGTTCACACAGCGCGGGCACTAGCTAATTTAAAACGGAGTCAAAGTTCTGAAGAATTCTTCCAAACTATCACTGACATACCCTTGCAACAGAAGCAAAGACTGTAGCCTTAGCTGCATGGACAATAATTCCACTAGGAGCACAATCTTGCTTTTTCCTGCAACAATGAATTCAACAAATTTATTTATGGAAATCTCAGACAATGCTTCCTATCAAAACTTGATTGAAAATTTGAGCTATAAAAAGCAACATAACAATTAGCATGTTTTTTCCTAGGTGCATTTCTATAATCAATTTTACATGCAAATACTGCAATCGCAGATACTTCTGCACTTTGGACACTTCCACTCCTCATATTTAGCAACCTCTTCAACGTTTTCTCCATATCTGGAGCATTTACCCTTTATTTTTTCTTAGAAGACAGGTTGACAGAGCATAAAGGCCAGACATATATACTTGAAATTTTAGCCGGTGGACACAAGTGTTTTTATTTTCTGGCATTGCAAGATGCAAACATTTGATCTTATCGTCATTCCAGACAATCAAAAATCTTTCTGATTGTGGTTAAGAGATGAGGTTAAGAGATGAAAAGCAGAATTTGGCTCCTTGCAATTTTCAATTTATGATTTTGCTGACATCAACATGCAAGGAGTAACCTCTGTTAAGATTAATAGCCAAGGCTTAAAAGTGCCTATGACTTTCATCTAGGGATGAAGGGATTTGATTTTAATTTTGAGTTGGTGAAGTTGGGCTTAAATGTAATTCCTAGTGATGATTATTATGAAAATTAAATTAATATTCAATATATTTCGTTAACAAGTTTGAGAACTTCTCAAAGATGATACAATTACCAATCTTTTACATATAGACCTATAACAAGATTTTTACTTATGGACCTATTTCCTCAACCAAAGGCTAGATTGAACATGTTTCCTTCCCTCCAAAATAGGGAAGTACCAATATCATAGTTTTTCATTCCAACAAGAACAACATAGCCAAACTATTGAACAGTGATCCAGATTCCACAATTAAGCCAATGAAAAAGTAAGCGAAACTTTATTTCTTGTAGAGTCATGAAGTCTGGGCACTCCTCTAGTTATGATACACAATTAGGCCAGTGAAAATTGAGGGAACCTTTATTTCTTGCAGTGTTATGAAGTTTGGGCACTCTAGTTGGTGATATTTCTCTTTCTGCGTGTTATATTCTGAAAGTGGAGGGTTTCAAGATCAAGTTTTGTCACAGTTAAAAAATAAACCTCCAACATTCTAGAACATAACACATAGAAAAGTAGAATTCGATAAACCAAAGAAAAGTAGAAACCAGGAGAAGACACGCTGCTTGAAATCATGAAGGTTCACACTTCGCGGGTGCGAGATAATTTAAAACAGAGTTGATGTTCCGAAGAATTCTTCTACACTATCACTGACATACCCTTGCAACAGAAGCAAAGCCTGTAGCCTTAGCTGCATGGACAAAATTCCAATAGGAGCATAGCCTTTCTTTTTCCTGCAACAATGAATTCAACAACTTTATTTCTGGAAGTCTCAGACAATGTTTCCTATCAAAACTTGTTTGAAAAATTGAGTTATAAAAATAAACATAAAAATTAGCATGTTTTTTCCTAGGTGCATTTCTATATTCAAGTTTACATTAAAATACTGCAATTGTAGATACTTCTGCACTTTGGACACTTCCACTCCTCAGATTTAGCAACCTCTTCAACTTTTTCTCCATATCTGGCGCATTTACCCTTTATGTTTGCTTAGAAGACAGGTTGACAGAGCATAAAGGACAAGCATATATACTTAAAATTTTATCCCGTGGTCACAAGTCTTATCCTTTTCTTCCATTTCAAGATGCAAACATTCGATCTTATCATCATTCCAGACCATCAGAATTCCTTTTGCTTGTGGTTAAGAGATGAAAAGCATAATTTGGCTCGTTGCCATATTCAGTTTATGATTTCGCTGACATTAACAAGCAAGGAGTAATACTCTGTTAAGATTATTAGCCAAGGCTTAAAAGTCCCTATGAATTTCATCCGGGGATGAAGGGATTTGATTTTAATTTTGAGTTGGTGAAGTTGGGCTTAAATGTAATTCCTAGTGATGACTATTATGAAAATTAAATAAATATTCAATATATTTCATTAACAAGTTTGAGAACTTCTCAAAGATGATACAATTACCAATATGTTACAAATAGACATAACAATATTTTTACTTATGGACATATTTCCTTAACCAAATGCTAGATTGAACATGTTTCCTTCCCTCCAGAATAGGGAAGTACCAATATCATAGTTTTTCATTCCAACAAGAACAACATAGCCAAACTATGAAACAGTGATCCAGATTCCACAATTAAGCCAACGAAAAAGTAAGCGAAACTTTATTTCTTGTAGAGTCATGAAGTCTGGGCACTCCTCTAGTTATGATACACAACTAAGCCAGTGAAAATTGAGGGAACCTCTCTTTCTTGTAGTGTTATGAAGTCTGGGCACTCTAGTTGGTGATCTTTCTCTTTCTGCGTATTATGTTCTGATAGTGCAGGGTTTCAAGATCAAGTTTTCTCACAATTAAAAAATAAACCTCCAACATTCTAGAACATAACACATAGGAAAGAAGAATTCGATAAACTGTAGAAAATTAGAAACCAGGCAAAGACAGGCTGCTTGAAAGTATGAAGGTTCACACTGCGCAGGGGCGAGATAATTTAAAACAGAGTCCATGTTCCGAAAAATTATTCCACACTATCACCGGCATACCCTTGCAATAGAAGCAAAGCCCGTAGCCTTAGCTGCATGGACAAGAATTCCAGTAGGAGCACAACCTTGCTTTTTCTTGCAACAACGAATTCAACAACTTTATTTTTGGAAATCTCAGACAATGTTTCCTATCAAAACCTGATTGAAAATTTGAGTTATAAAAAGAAACATAACAATTAGCATGTTTTTTCCTAAGTGCATTTCTATATTCAAGTTTACATGCAAATACTACAATTGCATATAATTCTGCACTTTGGACACTTCCACTCCTCAAATTTAGCAACCTCTTCAGCTTTTTCTCCATATCTATCACATTTACCCTTTATGTTTTCTTAGAAGATAGGTTGACAGAGCATAAAGGCCAGGCATATATACTTGAAATTTTGGCCCGTGGTCACAAATGTTGTCATTTTCTGCCATTGCAAGATGCAAACATTTGATCTTATGGTCATTCTAGACCATTAGAACTCATTTTGCTTGTGATTAAGAGATGAAAAGTAGAATTTGGCTCCTTGCCATATTCAATTTCTGATTTCACTGGCATCAACATGAAAGGAGTAACACTTTGTTAAGATTAATAACCAAGGCTTAAAAGTCCCTATGACATTCATTTGGGGATGAAGGCATTTGATTTTAATTTTGAGTTGGTGAAGTTGGGCTTAAAAGTAATTCCTAGTGATGATTATTATGAAAATTAAATAAATATTCAATATATTTGTTAACAAGTTTGAGAACTTCTCAAAGATGATATAGTTACCAATCTCTTACATATAGACATATAACAAGATTTTTACTTATGGACCTATTTCCTTAACCAAAGGCTATATTGAACGTGTTTCCTTCCCTCCAAAATAGGGAAGTATCAATATCATAGTTTTTCATTGAAGTACCAATATCATAGTTTTTCATTCCAACAAGAACAGCATAGCCAAAATATGAAATAGTGATCCAAATTCCACAATTAAGCCAGTGAAAAATTAAGCGAAACTTTATTTCTTGTAGAGTCATGAAGTCTGGGCACTCCTCTAGTTATGATACACAATTAGGCTAGTGAAAATTGAGGGAACCTTTATTTCTTGCAGTCTTATGAAGTCTGGGCACTCCTCTAGTTATGATACACAATTAGGCTAGTGAAAATTGAGGGAACTTTTATTTCTTGTAGTCTTATGAGGTCTGGGCACTCTAGTTGGTCATCTTTCTCTTTCTTCCTATTATGTTATGATAGTGCAGGGTTTCAAGATCAAGTTTTGTCACAGTTAAAAAATAAACCTCCAACATTCTAGAACATAACATAGAAAAGTAGAATCTGATAAATCATAGAAAAGTAGAAACTACGCGAAGACACGCTGCTTGAAAGCATAAGGTTCACATAGCGCAAGGGTGAGATAATTTAAAACAGAGTCAATGTTCCGAAGAATTATTCCACACTATCACCGACATGCCCTTGCAACATAAGAAAAGCTTGTAGCCTTAGTTGCATGGAAAATAATTCCAGTAGGAGCACAACCTTGCTGCTTGAAAGCATGAACCTTCACACCGCGCGGGGGCAAGATAATTTAAAGTAGAGTTGATGTTCCGAATAATTCTTCCATACTATCACCAACATGCCTTTGCAACAGAAGAAAAGCCTGTAGCCTTAGCTACATGGAAAAGAATTCCAGTAGGAGCACAACCTTTCTTTTTCTTGCAATAATGAATTCAATAATTTTGTTTCTGGAAATTTTAGACAATGTTTCTTATCAAAACCTGATTGAAAATTTGAGTTATAAAAATCAACATAACAATTAGCATGTTTCTGCCTAGGTGCATTTTTATATTCAATTTTACATGCAAATACTGCAATTGCAGATACTTCTGCACTTTGGACACTTCCACTCCTCAGATTTAGCAACCTCTTCAACTTTTTCTCCATATCTGTCAGATTATCAGCGTGAATGGAATTACTATGAATTTGACTAGATTAATGAAGCCTTAAACAAAAATTTCAACCTTTTATACCTGAACAATTATATATATAGATAATGTGTGTGAAAGAGATAGGAAAGCACACAGGTGCAATCAGGAAATATTGATAAGCTTGGTCAGGAAAAAAATGTCGAAATTATCTTTTTGAATTGCACCTGTGTGTATGAGAGGACAGAAACTAAGCAGTAGCATTTTAATGGATGGGTTTACGAATTTAAACCATTGTGAAGTAGGTTTTATAGTAAACCAACCTATTAAGAAAACACTTAGGGCAAACATTTTGTGTGTGCATGATTTCTTGCCAACAACATTCTTGCAAAACGCCATGAATTCCAGAGTCTTTTGCCGGCACCGGTACAATCTCAAATGATGTGATCGGAATTAAAATTCCTTGTGAAAGAATAAAATGAGGAATGCATATCGAGAGAGAAATATCCCCACACACCTGGTGGCAAGTCTTGCCATTTTTAGAATCATAAATTCTCCCTCCAATAACATGCACTCCTGGAGACTTTGCCTGCTTCTACGCGCCATCCGAAGCTGAAAATTTCTTTTTGGAAGCGCCTGCTCGGGGAGAAGGCATGTTCTCTTTGTTATCTGCCTGTAAATCCTTATTGGGATCAAATCTCAAACCCTTTGAGTTGGCCTTTTCATATATTTTGTGGCGATTTTATTTTTTGGAAGAGCTTCTTGGGGAGGACAGTTTTGCTGCTGTTGCTGTATTTTTTCTTAAGTCGTGATCTTTGTGACTTTTGAGATGAGATACGGCTTCCTTTTAAGGGCGTTCTTTGGACTTGTCACAGTTTCACCCTCACCACATTTTGTGCCATGAGTTGCCTTAAATGGGCTCCTTTTTTCCCTGGCCTTTACTTCATTGTCGCCAGTTACGAAACTTACAATAGCATTGCCATTCTTCAAGGTGTTCTTCTATTGAACTCTGTCATTATTGGGGATTTCATTTCTAGGCAAGGGGGAGTTGAAGGATGATCATGAAGTTGTTTTTAGTTTGCTTCACCAACAGAGTTTGATGACCCAGTCTTTCTACAGGCACCAATGCCTAATCGAGGATGACTCCTTATTTTCTAGGCTAGAGAAAGGGCCATTTTTCCTCTTGACCTTTTATATCATCAATATAGAAACCCAAGGATTTGATCTACTGCATTGACATAAATAAGAAAGCATGCATAGAACATCAAGAAAAAAGTAATTCTAGTGCAGAAATGAGACATCTTACAAGAAAATCAAAACTGATGAACATGACAGCGAGTCCACCTTGTAACGAAAAGTCTAAGAGTATTATCATACATATCAATTGTCATAAAATATGTGAGCCAAGGTGAAATACAAGACAAGGGACTCCATTGCAAACAGTTACTGTGGTTGATTTTCTTGGGGTGATTTCAAAGAAGAACCAATTTTCAAAAGAAAGATACAGAGCACTAATAATATAAATGGACATATAAAGAGCTTCACTTCAATGTGGAAACGAAAATAATGGGCACGGGCAGTGAGATCCAAAAGAAGCAGCATATTACCTGTTAAAGTAAATATCTGGGTGGGAAAGAGGCTTCGACTTCCACTCCCTATATCTCTATTTCAATCTGAGTGTTGCTTCATTGCTGGTTCAAAAAAAAAAACAGCGGGAGATGACCAAAACACTCCCTATCTCTCTATTTCAATCTAAATATGAGAGCTGCTTCATTGCTGGTAAAAGAAAAAAAGGAGCGGGAGATGAAGAAAACAAAGTGATGTGTTTTTGGCGGCAAAAATGTTATTTTAACTTGTAAAAGGTCTAGAATTTAAAGGAAAAATGAATACTCCCTTCCCTCCCTCCATTTTTTCAAAGATCATTTTTAATGTTATGCCCTTCAAATATGATTTTTGATCATACTCGTTGTTGTTGTGATGGATGTTGAGTGCACTTAGTGATTCCTTGTAAGTTTAACAATTGATTTAAAAGGAAAGTTTCAAAAATCAATTTAATTTCATTTTAATAAATTTATTTTAAAAACATTGATGATGAATTAGATAATGAGTAGTTTCTTGTAAGTTTAACCATTGATTTAAAAGGAAGTTTCATAAATCAATTTGATTTTATTCTAATAAATTTATTTTAAAAACATTGATGAATAATTATATAAAGAGTAGTTCCAAAGGTGTCGACCTTAAAAAATTTATGTGATTTATCCATAAGTGTTTTTAAAGAAATTATTAATTAATCATTAAAATCAAATTGAGATAAAATAGTAAATTTAGGAGAGGTTTTTGGGTTCCACCTTTTTTCAACCCATGGTTTTGCTCATTGTATTCCACCTTGCCCACAAGGGGGAATTAACCCATTCGTAGGTCCCAACTAGACCTTCTCTCCTTTGGAATGGCTAATCCCAGCTGGTTTTAAGGACTTTTATAAGGGTTAGGGGAATAACGAGTTTGTGGTTAAGAGATTATGGATTAGGGGCTTAGGGGTTAGGGGAATATGATCTTAAGGGTTAGAGGTTTAGGGTTTAGGGAATAATGAGTTAGTGGTTAAGGGGTTGGGGATTGGGGGCTTAGGGGTTAAGAGATTTAGGCGCATTTAGGGGTTAGGGGAATAATGAGTTAGTGGTTAAGGGATTAGGGATTGGGGTTAGGGCAATAATGAGTTAGTGGTTAAGGGGTTAGGGATTGGGGGGCAAGGGGTTAGGGGATTTGGGCGCATTTAGGGGTTAGGGGAATAATGATTTAGTGGTTAAGGGATTAGGGATTGGGAGCTTAGGGGTTAGGGGATTTAGGCGCAGTTAGGGGTAAGGTGAATAATGAGTTAGTTGTTAAGGGATTAGGGATTAGGGGCTTAGGGGTTAGGGGATTTAGCAATTAAGGATTTTAGGGGTTAATGGGTTATGGGTTAAGCGTTAACGATTTAGGGGTTAAGGGGTTAGGGGTTTAGGTGTTAGTGGTTTAGGGGTTTAAGGTTTTAGAGGTTTAGGGTTTAGGGGGTTAAATGGGTTAGGTTTTTAGGGGTTTAGGGGTTAAATACGTTAGGGTTGGGAATTAGGGTTTAAGGGGTTAGGGGTTAAGGGTTTAGAGGTTCAGGGTTTAGGGGGTTAAATGGGTTAGGTGTTTAGGGGTATAGGGGGTTAAATGGGTTAGGGGTTAGGAATTACGGGTTAAGGGGTTAGACATTTAGGGTTTAGGGGGTTAAGTCGATTAGGGGTTTAGAGGTTTAGGGGGTTAGGGGATTTAGCAATTAAGGATTTTAGGGGTTAGGGGCCATTAGGGGTTAATGGGGTTAGGGTTTAAGGGGTTAAATGGGTTAGGGTTTTAGGGGTTTAGGGTGTTAAATGGGTTAGGGGTTGGGTATTAGGGTTTAAAGGGTTAGGGGTTAAGGGTTAGAGATTTAAGGGGTTGGGGGTTAAATGGTTAGGGGTTTAGAGGTTTAGGGGTTAGGGGATTTAGCAGTTAAGGATTTTAGGGGTTAGGGGTTAAGGGGTTAGAGGTTTAGGGTTTAGGGGGTTAAATAGATTAGGGGTTTAGAGATTTAGGGGGTTCAAGGATTTAGTAGTTAAGTATTTTAGAGGTTAGGGGTTAATGGGGTTAGGGTTCAGGGGGTTAAATGGATTTAGGGGTATATGGGGTTAAATGGGTTAGGGGTTGGTAATTAGGGTTTAAGGTGTTAGGGGTTAAGGGGTTAGAGGTTTAGGGCTTAGGGGGTTAAATGAGTTAGTGGTTTAGAGGTTTAGGGGGTTAGGGGATTTAGAAGTTAAGGATTTTAGGGGTTAGGGGTTTAGGGGTTAATGGGGTTAAATGGGTTAAGGTTTTAGGGGTTTAGGGGGTTAAATGGGTTAGGGGTTAGGAATTAGGGTTTAACGGGTTAGGGGTTAAGGGTTTAGAGGTTTAGGGTTTAGGGGGTTAAATAGGTTAGGGGTTTAGGGGGTTAAATGGGTTAGCAGTTAAGGGTTTAGGGGTTAAGGGTTTAGAGTTTTAGGGTTTAAGGGTTAAATGGGTTGGGGGTTGGGAATTAGTGTTTAAGGGGTTGGGGTCAAGGGTTTATAGGTTTAGGGTTTAGGGGGTTAAATGGGTTAGGGGTTTAGGGGTATAGGGGGTTAAATGGGTTAGGGTTTTAGGGGTATGGGGGGTTAAATGGGTTAGGGGTTGGGAATTAGGGTTTAAGGTGTTAGGGGTTAAGGGGTTATAGGTTTAGGGTTTAGGGGGTTAAACGGGTTAGGGTCGGTTTAGAAGTTTAGAGGGTTAGGGGATTTAGCAATTAAGGATTTTAGGGTTTAGTGGTTAGGGGTTAATAGGGTTAGGGTTTAGGGGGTTAAATGTGTTAGGGTTTTAGGGGGTTAAATTAGTTAGGGGTTGGGAATTAGGGTTTAATGGGTTAGGGGTTTAGAGGTTTAGGGGGTTAGGGGATTTAGCAACTAAGGATTTTACGGGTTAGGGGTTATTTTCCAAAGTTTACATGATACTTTGGGTTACATTAGATATGACTTTAAAAATAAAGTTCCCTATTTTTTCTCAAATTTTTTAATCTCGCCACGCGGTGTCGCTCTTGTGACCCTGATGTGGTATGTTGAAATGAATGTATATTATTTTCCAAATTTTTCCTTGCATGTTTACAAACTATTATTGGCTATAACATTGGACTTTTCTAAGAAAATTCTAATTATACTTCAAACATGATGCAAATGTTGCATGGGACACAATGACACAGATGTATCAGTGTTCCAATCTATGAACATTGACCATTGCACCAATATTATAAGGCATCACAGTGCTCTTCGAATAATGTGCAGAGATTTTTCAAGAAAACGTTCGAGTCTGGGCAAAGCTTGATTGTGTGGACTCTTAATAGATTAAATGAGAACCTACAAGTGAGAAGAATTTGGGCAATTAGAAGTCAAAGGATATTACCTTGTTCTTTTCTATACCACCACAAAAGTGGAAGACTTCATAAAGATCTCGAGGAAAAGGGAGTGTAAAATTCATAACAAACAAAGCCCAATCAAGAATAAAGTTCCAAATCATTAAAGGACCAAACTTGGCATAAGATTCTGAATGTTAACCTGAGAATAACTCGAACTTAAAAGAACAAATGCTAATCTGCACATATCTAGATGTGCTACAGATGTGCAGCCTTTTGACCAAATCATCCTCACAAAAAGAACATAAAATTACATTTTATGCTAGAAACTTGATTGGTCTCGTTGACTATTCAATGCATTTACTTGAATGTTGAATGCTTAATGGATATCCCCCATCTGAATTCAACATAACAAACCTTCATATAGACAGATCTTCAATAAATTCCTCCAACCCACACTTAACCCAACATATCACTCATTTAGAAAACAAGCTTTGCATTCTGCCATCAATAGTAGATCAGTTAGGATTTAATACTTATCCAATTTCTCATCATGCATGAGTTCACATAAATTCATTGCTAGAGATACTTATAAACACAACCCTATCTGAATATTTCATAATGCATAAGTCCATATACTTGTTTTTCATGCTATGAATTATGCATCAATTTCTCATCATGCATTAGTTCACAGACATTCATTTCTAGAGATACTTAGGAACACAACCCTATCTGAATATTTCATAATGCATAAATCCATTGCCTTGTTATTCATACTATGAATAATGCATCTCATTTCTGCCCCCCCCCAAAAAAAAACCAACTTAAATGTTTAGAATGCATCCATGGCGTAATAACTGGAAATTAGTATACGAGGTCAATACCTTGACTAGCATGCACACATTGCAAGATTTATCATAAGTAATGGGCATAAAGTGCATGAAATAGTGGGGCTGCAAATTATGTTTTATTCAACTCAAAAGATAGCCAAGCATATATATTGTGTACTTGTGCAACAATTTAAGGTGTTAAATCTTAAAACTATCTAGTATGTTTTTTAATTTTCTCATTAAATAAATACAAAATCAATATTCTCTAAATCTAATAAAATGCTAAAGTAGAGTTGAAAAATGTAGATCCGATGAATATGTAGATCTTTTGGGGTGGGGGGAGGGGGGGGGGTGTGGTTGATTGAAATATGGCTCCAACATAAAAATAGTATACAAATATCTTAAGTCAATGGAAGACCTCAAAAATACCACTAGATGGTTGTTTTTGGGGTTGTTCCAAAAACATACGAGAGCCATTTCTACACACATTCAAAACCAAACTGTAAGTCTTCCAACACAATTCAACCCAATAGGATCATCAAGTTATATAAACAAATGAGCTTTCTAATGTTCTATTAGAAAAGGCTACTAACCACGCCAGATTTAAATCTCTTATTTTGTCAGTATCATATCTGGATCTAAAGTGTTAAAACTTTGGCCAAAAAGGATAATGAACTAGATATACAAGATGATTATAGCGCACACAATAGGCCGAAAAAGGGTAAAGGAAAAAAAACAACAACATTGCCAAAATATGGAAAATTTAGAACACTTCCATGTGAAACGGGGCATTGGACACTACCCAAAACCTACCATGAAGAAAGAAACTTTGAATTCCATAAAATTAAGGTAGCAATAAAAGACAAAAAATTCCCACTCCAGACATCAGCAGTCATTTTTAATTGAATTCTGACTAAATTGAATTCACAATTTTAAAATTAAGAAAAAAAAGAAGATCATATATACTTTCAAAAGGACGTTCAAAGAAAACCAAACAATACATATGTGTCTGTGCATATAGATAAAGATAAACCTCAAAGGTCTAGTGGTACACAGCTTAACAAAAAAATAACAGAGAGGGGAGGTTTATGTAACTTACGGCCAAAACATATGCAAAGTTTTGGGAAAACAAGCATTTCGGCATAATAGAGTATTCAATCTAAGAACTAGTGCCAATGAGACTTTGCTTCATTGGTGAGGTAAAAATATTGTAAACCCATCTAAAGGTGGTTCCATGCTTATTTTGGTATATGCCCTACTCCAATGGGATGTTAAAATTAAAGAGAATGACGGTTGTGTCAAGTCTCTGGTTTGTGAAGAAGAATAAATACTGCTCAAATCTGGGACCTAACCCAAACAAAATTCATGTTATGTAATGTAGCTCACTATGTCTAGGTGTGTTTATGGTATCCACTTCGCGTTAATAGGTCGTTCCCACACAAAAGAAAAAAATTATAATAAACCCCTAAGTCAACCAAATTAACAAATAATAGACTGAAGGGATGGATTGTGAAGGAGAAATAATGCATACCTGTAGGGTCATGTTTGTAGCGGCATCTGGGGCCATAAGGACAACCCTCATTATTTTTATAATGCCTACAATCGAGATCCCCTACATTACTTCCCTACTCATGTTGCTATTGAAACCCTAACCCTTCAAAATGGGTGGAATGGTTCCCATTTTCATATGACCCCCCTCCATATGACCCTCCTGAGCCTCCTCTATATTTCCCTCCACCCATCGCAGGTGGGTATCTTCCCCGGGGCGGTCCTAGAATAACCTCGTTAGCCTTGGGGTTAGGGTTGAGGGTGGGGTTACGGTTAGCCCCTGTTGCATTGGGATTAAACCCATGACCCTGGTTGGGGTTAGGTCCAGAGTGATAATTAACACAAGAACTGAGATTCATGCCAGGATTCATATTCATGTTTCTAGCGGGTGAGGATGAGTTCCAGGGCATACCATTAGCACCATTTTTCTCATAGATGTGCGAGGAAAGATTTAAACCTGGCTTGCAAATGTCGTCGTTCAACAAAAAAACACTAACTAAGTTTGTGTGAAAACGATCATCAAAGGAAAGCAGATTGTTGGCAATATGTTGCAGAATGTTGTCCTTGATGGCAACCCACTGAATGAAGATGAAGGCATGAGATTGTTGACTTGTGTTGTCCTTGATGGCAATTCACCTGATGAAGTTATTCTTGACTTGATGAACCTGTTAGATGATGTAAATTTGATGAGTACAGAAGGTAATGATGGAAGGAATGACAGTATGTGCCAGATCTATGATAAAAAGAGTATGTCTCAATGCATATGCGTATTTGTTTAGGAGAAGTCGCGTATGCACGCGGGAAATAACGTTCCAAGTCGTGTATGGGAAAAAGCGCTCATAAAATGAAAAACCTGGGGTATCCACCATGGTATTGACCCATTGTATTGGGCAATGATTCGTCCAAATGACCCCGTTCAGGATTACCATCGGAAGTAATGTAGTTTTGGCCCATGGTATTGAAAAAGGGGCTCATGGTATTGAAAAAGGATAATCCTATATAAAGGAGAAGAAATTCATTGTGCATATCAGATGTGTGGGTGCAAGATGTCTGAGCTTGAATGAATACTTCTCTCTGAAGTATATCTGAATGGAAAGGGTTACACTTGAATGATAAATCTGAATGTATGATGCACCAATGATGAAGAAGGGGATCTAGATCTGAATTGCACTTGTATTTGCTAGATCTGATTATGGAAGGCTTAGATCTGTGATGAGGCGAACATCTAGGCGAACATCTGTCTGAAGCAAAAGGGTTGATCTGAACTGAATATCTGATTTGAAGAAGTATGCTGCTCTATAATGGTTGAAGATCTATACGCTAGTTCGCCGCAGAGGAAGCGCGTATATATGCGGCTTTGCTGAAGAGAAAGCACGTATGCGCAATGAAATTGGATCTGTAATATGTACAGAAGTATACGTGAGTTGATGTGATTGGAAGCGCGTATATACGCGGCATCAGTGAAAGGAAAGCGCATATGCAAACTAGGGTTTTCTGAAGCAAGGGGTATGAAATGTCTGATCTATTTTGCTATGTTACTGCTATCTGTGAATGATGTATTCTACAGTTCTGGATTGTCTGAATTGATAAGTTTCAGTTTGATGATATATCTCTGAGCAAATGTATGGGTGTGTAGGTCCAGTCCCAGAAAATGTCAGTAAATGTGGCACATAGAAGTGATATCCTAAAGGAAGCTTTGGATCCAGTGTGAAAATTGATGAAACGTGGTCCATAGAGGTGTTGAGGGTTGTAGCCTTCAATCAGGGGGTTGTAGCTCCCTTCCAGGAGAGAAGTCGAGTAGCGAAGTCCGGGGGGTCGTAGCTCCCTTCCGGGAGAAGTGAGTAAACGAGGAATTCAGAGGTTGGAAATCCTTCTAGGAGAGGCTGAGTAAGCGAGCACATGTATGGGTGCACAACGTCTGGTAGGAGTCTGCACCAGCACTTATGTTGTAAGATGTTTTCTCTATAATAAAATATTGAAGGCTGAGCAACTGCAACGGTGGTTTTCTCCCGACTTGGGTTTCCACCTAAAAATCCTGGTGTTCATGTGTGATGCTTTGTATGATGGTTTATTCTGTTGTTACTACACATGTTTACTCTTAACTTAACATCAGATGAATGAATAGTGCAATGAACTAAGTTAATAAATATCTGCATATTTAGATCTCTGCTAATACGCGAGTTGTATGAAGGATATCCGCGTGTATACGCGAGTTTGCTAAAGGAAAGTAGCATATGGGTTTTAGAGAGTGAAAAAGTAAAAATTTTTGAATATGCAGTAAATACTGATTCACCCCCCCTCTCAGTATTTTTCCCAACAATTGGTATCAGAGGAGGTCCTTCTGCAGAAGCTTGATCACTTGAAGGAGATCCGTCGCAATGGGAAGTCAAGAAGGAGTGATGTCTATAAAGCCACCTCTATTCAATGGAAGCAATCTGATATTCTGAAAGGTATGAACAAAAGCATATCTACAAAGTCTTGGTGCAGATGTATGGGCAATCGTGGAAGAAGGTTATCAATACCCGGCAAGTATTCCTACCGATGCAGCAGAAAGGAAGAAGTATGAAATCAATGCCAAAGCAGTAAATGTCTTATTGGGAAGCATGTCTGAACCAAAATTTGCTAAAGTGATGCAGCTACATTCAGCAAAAGAAATATGGGACAAAATCATTCTAAGCTATGAAGGAGACACAAAGGTAAAAAGTGCAAAACTCCAAACTCTTAGAATTGAATATGAAAATTCGAAGATGCATAGTGATGAGAGCATTGCCCATTTCTTCTTATGTCTGGATGATATTGTAAATCGAATGAGAAATTTGGGTGAAACCATAACTGATACTACTTTGGTGGAAAAATTCTTAAGATCCTTGACTTCAAAATTTGACTCTAAAGTTTCAGCTATTGAAGAAAGGCAAGATCTGCAAACTCTTACTATTGTTCAATTACATGGTATTTTGACTACTTTTGAAATGAGACAAGGAGGTCCGTCTCAAATCAAAGAAGTTGCTTTTAAGGTATCTGCAAGAGGAAAATAAAAGGAAGTTGTCAAAGAATCCAGCTATATATCTGAAGAAGAAGAAGCGAATTTTGTGAGAAAGCTCCAACTAGGTACTGGAGTGGAAAAGTTGGTCACTATGCTGCTAAATGTCCTTATAGAGAAAAACAATTTGAAAAGAGGAAGAGTTATTATGCAAATGAAGATGATGATGAAGTGTCCAGTGAAGATGAAGAAGATTCTGACCATGATCTGAAAGTACTCATGGCAAAGAAGCAAAAGAAGAAGGCTACTCGAAACAAAAAGATATCTCAGAAATCTTGTATAGCAAAAATTGAAGGAGATGAAACAGGTATTAATCATTGTTCTTGTATTTCACTTAACTGTACATGCAAAGGTAAAGATAGTGAAAGTAACAGTATGGATCTAGAAGAAGCTATCAAGATTAAAGTTGAAGATCAGCAAAAATCATCTAAAGATAGTAAAAGTCTAGAAGCAAATGATGAAAGTAATGATTAGTGTCAATTTGAAAGGAAGGAAGCTATCTACAAAGATGTGATCTCTAGAATGAATGAAAAGATAGAAACACTAAATGGACAGATAGACAAGTATCAAGGGTTGTACACTTATGCAACTAATCAAGGTGAAAAACTTGAAGCAGAAATCATCTCTCTGAAAGCAGATCTCGAAACATCAAATAAGAGGAATAAGGAACCTCTACAATCATTTGAAAAAGAAGGTCTTGAAGTAGAAATCATCTCCCTCAAAGAACATCTAGAAAAATCAAATAAGAAGAATGAAGAGCTGCAACAAACATGTGAAGAAAATGAAAATTGGTTGAAAGAAGAGATTCTAAATCTGAAGGATCAAGTAGAAGATGGAAGAAGGAAAGAAGAAAGCATGACAAAGCAATGTCAAGCCTTGGAGGTTGAGGTAAACATTCTCAAAGGTAAATTAGAAGAAAAGGTTAAATTTTTGAGGTTTCAAGATAGTACTAACATTTTGGACAATATTCTGAGTAATCAAAGGTCTCCTGCTATCAAACTTGGTCTTGGTTTCCATGAAACTGTTAAAGGAGAATCTAGTTCGCAAGGAAGTGCTAAATATTCAAAGGATGTCAAAGCAAAACCTGAAGAGTTGAAAGAAACAAAAGGTCAACCAACGATCATGAATTCTCAAAGGATATCATTCAAGAATGTTGAATGTTTTAAATGTCATAATTATGGGCATGTTGCAGCAAATTGCAGAAGCAGAATATTTCAGCCACAAACTAACAAATCCTACATAGAAAGGTACTCTGGTAGCTTCAAGGGATATTGTTTTTCATGCAACAAGTATGGACATAAAGCAGCTGATTGTAAAAGGAGGAAGATTATAAATACTCATTATGATTCTTATGCTTATTTCTCTGGACACATGAGATGTTATTCTTGTAACAAGTATGGACATGTAGAAAAGGAATGCAGGTTGAACAGATATGAGAAATTGGATAACTTCCAGCACACAAATAGAAAGTTCAAACAAATCTGGAAAAAGATGGAGGACCGATCAGAAACATAGGGAATATTGACCCTACTGCAGTCAACTGCTTCTTAATCTTACTTCTCTGATTGACTGCAGGAATGATGTGGGATACATTATGAGATTTAGTAATGTATCATCACAGGGAGAGCAATGTATGATGACTCTCATGGTTGATTTGATTATTCTGGTTATATGTATTTCTGACAGAGCATCTGATATGAAGAAGATAGGTACAGGAAGTACAAGTTCAGGGGGAAATCAAGGAATGTGAAAAATTTCTATGCTTCACTTTCCATACGCGGGTTCGGTGAACAAAAGTCGCGTATACACGCGAGTTCCAGCAGACACAGTCGCATATGCATTGATGATAAGAGAATTTATATGATAGCTGAAGATCTGGAGCAGAGGTTTAGGGGGAGCATCAGTCTGACTGTTAATAACTGTATTATTGACTCTGTATCAGCTTAGTTTCTCAGGTCTAAATAATGATGATATGATACATGGTTGCTTATGTTGAAGATTATGGATGAGTCCTTTTTGCTTTTTGATGAAGAGTATTCGTTGCTGAAATGAAAGTCTTATAATTCAAAGATAAGGACAGATCATACAGAGGTTGTTGCTGATGACTGGCTGATGAAGGTTTTTCAGATTGCACAAGTTAAGGAGGAGCACTAGTTTAGGGGGAGCAGCAAGTTGAATACTAATGATTGCATTGTTGGCACTATGACTGCTTATTCTTTGGTTATTGTGATACTCATGCTCAAATGATGATGACATGGTATATGATTTATTATGATGAGTTTTTGAGCCCTGTCTGCTAAAAAGTATCTTTGGTGCTCACACATGGATGAGTTGGAAGTCATTTGATTCAGAAATAAGAATAGATCATGCAGAGTTTGTTAATATGGTTGAGATATTTTCCCTACATATGTTACTTCATGTTAAATCTTAAAGATCATGGTGATATTGGACTACATGGATGATTGACACATATTTGAAGATGTTGTTCTGGTATGATAATGTCTCTTGGAAAGAATGTATTAATGCTGCAAAGATTCTGAAGGCTTGGTTACTAATGTACTTATGCTACAACCATTGGATGATGCTTGAAGACACAACTACTCTATTCTATCTATCTGTATTCCAGGGAAGCATTCAAATATCCTAGAAAGAAGCTGAACACTGTATTTTTCTCACAAGAGGATCAGATCTGGTTAAAATATCGAATATGGTAGTGGATACGCGGATTTCATGAAACACAATCGCGTATATACGCGAGTTCATTCACATAAAACCGTGTATGTCTGATTGCTGACAAATTTCTGTTTGGGGTCAGCTTTCTTCAGCACAGTTGCAATGTTGTTTGGTATCTCTGATACTGTTTGGTATCTCTGGTGGTGTTCCAGTTCTCATAATTCTATTTCTAATGTTTTGATAAAAGATGCCTTGATGATTTGTTGGTGAAAGTGTTCAGGATGCACAAACTAAGGGGGAGCCTTAGTCATATGGAAAGGATGCTTGGATGCATAGATTCGGGGGGAGCATTAGCTTTGCTGAGTATAATGTAGTATTGGCATTATGATGGTTCTAAAATATGTTCTCTTTCTTGAGGACTTTCTAATGTTGGTCATAAATGGTCATATTTGTAATTTGATGAAAAGGTCTTGTTGAGACCCATGATGTAAAATTGTAATATTCTGTCTTGTAAGGACTTGTCAAATTTGTAAACCCACTTGGTTGGGTAGCTGAGTCAAATTTTGTAAACCCACTTGGTTGGGTAGCTAAGTCGAAATGTGTAAACCCACTTGGTTGGGTACTTGAGTCTCATATGTAAATCCACTTGGTTGGATATTTGATGTAAGTATGAGTCTTTGGTGATAGGAAGTTCATAGAGTCATGTACTCCATTGAAAAATATGTTTGAAGATTCAGCATGAACTCAGGGGGAGCTTGGTCACTTCAGTATACATCAAATCTACAGAACGCTTTATCTAAATGAGGAACAAAGGGGGAGAGTGTGTTGGTTTTGATTCGCCCTTTGCCCTTGATGTCAAAGGGGGAGAGTGACATGGTGTTTGAATGAAGAGAAAGATTGTATTCTTAATGTACCTATCTGTTGTGGTAACCAAACACCATCGTGGTTGCCATCAAGTCCAAAGGGGGAGATTGTTGGCAATATGTTGCAGAATGTTGTCCTTGATGGTAACCCACTGAATGAAGATGAAGGCATGAGATTGTTGACTTGTGTTTTCCTTGATGGAAATTCACCTAATGAAGTTATTCTTGACTTGATGAACCTGTTAGATGATGTAAATCTGATGAGTACAGAAGGTAATGATGGAAGGAATGACAGTATGTGCCAGATCTATGATAAAAAGAGTATGTCTCAATGCATATGCATATTTGTTTAGGAGAAGTCGCGTATGCACACGGGAAATAACGTTCCAAGTCGCGTATGGGAAAAAGCGCTCATAAAATGCAAAACTTGGGGTATCCACCATGGTATTGACCCATTGTATTGGGCAATGATTCGTCCAAATGACCCCGTTCAGGATTACCATCGGAATTAATGTAGTTTTGGCCCATGGTATTGAAAAAGGGGCTCATGGTATTGAAAAAGGGTAATCCTATATAAGGAGAAGAAATTCATTATGCAAATCATGAGTGTGGGAGCAAGATGTCTGAGCTTGAATGAATACTTCTCTCTAAAGTAGATCTGAATGGAAAGGGTTACAGTTGAATGATAGATCGGAATGTATGATGCACCAATGATGAAGAAGGGGATCTAGATCTGAAACGTACTTGTATTTGCTAGATCTGTTTATGGAATGATTAGATCTGTGATGAGGCGAACATCTATCTGAAGTAAAAAGGGTAAATCTGAACTGAATATATGATCTGAAGAAGAATGCTGCTCTATAATGATTGAAGATCTATACGCTAGTTCGCCGCGGAGGAAGCGCGTATATACGTGGCTTCGATGAAGAGAAAGCGCGTATGCACAATGAAATGAGATCTGTAATATGTACAGAAGTATACGCTGGTTGATGTGAACAGAAGCGTGTATATACGCGACATCAGTGAAAGGAAAGCACATATGCAAACTAGGGTTTGCTGAAGCAAGGGGTATGAAATGTCTGATCTGTTCTGCTGTGTTACTGCTATCTGTGAATGATGTATTCTACAGTTCTGGGTTGTCTGAATTGATATGTTTCAGTTTGATGTATGATTGAGCTTAAATGTGCATGATGGGTCAGTCAGAAAATATACAATGAAAGTGGGCACATAGTGGTGTCCCTAAAGGAAGCTTTGGATCGGTGTGAAAATTGATGAAACGTGGTCCATAGAATCTTGAGGGTTGCTAATTCGGGGGTCGTAGCTCCCTTCCAGGTGAGGCTGGTAAACGAGATCGGGGGGTCGTAGCTCCCTTCCAGGAGAGGCTGGTAAACGAGTCAGGGGGTTGGAGCTCCCTTCCAGGAGAGGCTGGTAAACGAGCGCAGGTGGGTGCCTGCGTGCTGGTAGGAGTCTGCACCAGCACTTATGTTGTAAGATGTTTTCTCTATAATAAAATATTGAAGGCTGAGCAACTGCAACGGTGGTTTTCTCCCGACTTGGGTTTCCACCTAAAAATCCTGGTGTTCATGTGTGATGCTTTGCGTGATGGTTTATTTTGTTGTTACTACACATGTTTACTGTTAACTTAACATCAGATGAATGAATAGTGCAATGAACTAAGTTAATAAATATCTGAATATTTAGATCTCTGCTAATACGTGAGTTGTATGAAGGATATCTGCATGTATACAGGAGTTTACTAAAGGAAAGTAGCGTATGGGTTTTAGAGAGTGAAAAAGTAAAAAGTTTTGAATATGCAGTAAATATTGATTCACCCCCCCTCTCAGTATTTTTCCCAACACAGATACCCACATATTATGATGATAAGGGAATGAATAGAGGGTTTCTCAATTGATATAAAAATGAGGTAAAAAATAGAAAATCACTAAAACAACAAAAATTCCAACCAACTGCCGAACAAATGAATTAGCGTAGTAGAGAAACCGAGGTAACGAGGAGAATTAATTTAGAGAACTAGGGTTATCACTTCACACATTTGCATGGGTGACTATTTATCTATTCATATACAGCTCGAGTGATGTTGTATCTATATATAGCTAGAGTGACGTGGTTACTTACACGTCATATATGGTGCATGCTATTTGGAGTTCTTTATGTTTTATACGTGTTTTGGTGCCTTTGGCTCAACCGTTTATGAACAATGTCTCTAGTCTCTCTTTTGTATTTTTTTGCATCTGGTGCAATTTTTTGTCAACAAACTCAGTCAGGGTGAGACCACCTATTTTGTAAGCGACTATATGTACTTTTTTCCTACATGAATAGAACATTGACTTACAAAAAAACAAAGGTTCATACATCATTAAAAAAAAAAATTAAAGTTCATACTTAAATTAATAAAGGTTCATACCTATTTACTAAATAGGTCTATAAATATATATTTTAGGTTTATCTATTTAATATTTATCAAATGTAAATACGACAATTTAATACTAGATTTAAATGAACTCACATGTTTAACATAAGAAATGTTATATTTATCTATTTATTAAATGTAAATATGAAGATTTAACCTTAGATTTAAAACAACTCACAATTTTAACATAAATCAATGAAGTTTAAAAATTAAACTTTATGGCCAAATATTAAATATAAATATAAATATTAATTTACTATCTAAATATTACCTTTACTAAAATTATAATTAAGGCATTAGTGTAAAGTTGATAGATGATACATGCAATTGTAGATGAATCCATCTACAATGTTAAACATTAGAGACAAAAGGGTATTCATAATTTTAACACTATAAATTCAGATTCCCCTTTGTCTCTAAATTTTAACATTGAAAATGGATTCAGAGACACCTATAGTGAAATGTAACACTTCGGTACCAAAATTGGAATTTTCCATTTATGGAGTGACATAATTAAAAATTACTAACATAAATGACTAATTCATATATTTGTTGTACTTTTTATTTGGCCATATTTTTATTCTTGGACTATAATAGTCATTTACATTAATCATTATTAATTTTGTCACTTATTATCTAGTCATAGATTTTAATCCTAGACTAAATTAGTCATTTAAGTTAGTCACTTTTAGTTTAGTCATTTATTATCTAGTCATATATTTTATCCCTAGACTAAATTAGTCATTTAAGTTAGTTTCTTTTAGTTTAGTCACTTATTATATAGTCGTATATTTTATTCCAAGACTAAATTAGTCATTTAAGTTAGTCATTTTTAGTTCGGTCACTTAAAATTGCTCAAATTTAGTAGTAATTCACTTGAAATAATAGCGGTGACTAAAATTTTTAGTCGCCTAGTCATTAATTTCCTCATTTTTTACTAGTGGAAATACCACACTCTTCTCCAGAGTCAGGTAAGCCTAATTTTTTTTCACATGACACAGATGATCCATATGATGCACTACCACCTCAATTTAAGTACGCATTATCAATAGTGAGAACAGTTCATAAAAAAAAGAAATTCTTTTATTTATTCTATAACTGGAAACCTATTTTTTCTACATGGATGGTAAACCTGGAAAGAATATCTACCCACCCATTTGAGCGAAGAACTGGTACCTTTCCAACACCATACCATAATATGTTGGTAGGTTAAATAATTCCTTTATTTATTTGTAAATGGGAAACTATTGTTTTTACATGGATGGTAAACCTGGTAAGAAGCTCTACCCACCCTCAACACATTTGATCGAAGAACTGGTACCTTGCTAAGACCATACCATAATCTGAATACGTCAATATTATTCAATATATTCAAGAGCCACACCTGGAAAACCTCATGCAAGGGAGGACTCAGGAGCATGCCTATTAGGATTTGAAACCATGTCATTGTCACAAAAACTTCTTTAAGTTTCCACTAGTCCAGAGCCTGATGTACAAAGCAACATAAGTTCTTTCAATCGAATTCAAAATTGTATGCATGCTTCTCTAATATTGTTAGCATGGGGGTTGTTAAATTCAATTTGTGTCTACAGGAGGGAGGCCAAACACACATACATGTCTGCCTCCAAGTTCTATCGATAAAAAATATATGAGTACAATGAGCATATTATGCAAAAAGGGTGGATAGCACAAAGGCTTTTGCCATAGAACATATAAAGGGCAGGTGACATTGGGACTAAGTACTAAAACATATTACCTATGAGCTAGTGAATCCTGTGATTTACAAAACATCGTTGTACAGACACAATCAAATTTCACCCCTTAATTAAGACACATGCCTTCATGCAAGAGTGTAGCATGAGCCTGGTAGTGAAACATAAATCAAACTATTCCTTTGTAACCTTTCAGGCATCATGCGAAGGAGTGACATATGTCTGGTCAGGAAGCACAACTAACCTATATTACCTATAAAATGTTGAAAGGGTGTGAAGGGAAACAACACACCCCCACAGGATATGTAGACCTGAGACCACTGAAGTCCAATAGGCCCTAGACAACAAGCTCACCCTTGATGGGACACAACAAGTCAACAATGGCATGGGAGTGGCAGAAAAGGGTTATTTCCAATGCCTTGCAAACAACATCACACACACTAGTAGGCAAATTGAAACTGAGAAAGCTTTCTACACTAAAGCAATTGTGTTGTGGCTAGAAATAAAGAGCATCATGGCTTTTTCCCATTGCACACAAAAAATTGAAACTGATATGAAAAGAAAAATGATATCAGTTGTGCCATATCAGGAGAAGACAGATAAGGTAAAATTAAAATGGTTATAAAATGAAAATCAATAGTGCATCTGCCATATCAGGATTTAGGACAAAGCAAACAAGATAAAATCTTCAATAGTCTCTAGGTTGGTTAGCCTTTGCAAGAGATTATTTAGTTTTGGAACCTTCTCCCTTCATGACGTCCACATGGTTATGTTATGAAATGTTGTAGTTAACTCTAACCTCCCCAGGTCTTGAGTTAATTCTGTTGAAGTGTGTGGCTATGTTATGATGCAAATGAAATCTAAATTTTTTATTGACGTATGACAAATCATGGCCGTGTTTAGTTTGCAAAATAGCAAGGTGTGATTAGAGATGTCCAATTACTCTCCTATGTCAGTAGTCATGATTAGAGATTCCAATCAAATAGTTGATAAACTTAGTAACGATCCAATTTCAATTAAAACTACACGACCAAAATGGATTATGTCATTGATATTTTGTATACTTCTTCGAGATAGGGAAGCATAATTCATTCCCTAAGGTTCTTGAAGATGGCTCTATTTCCTATTATGCTTGGTTTCTTGTGATAGTGACCAATGTGAAGCACTCAATTTCTTTGTGAAACATAGAAAAGTATGTTTAATGAAGCATAAAATTTCTTACTTTGTGAAACATAGAAAAGTACGTTTCATGGAAAACCTTCAAAGGAAAAAACATTTTATGTTTATTTGTTGATTCAAAACAAATTCAGGAAATTCACTCTAAGGGTAAAGATAACATGCACTATGACTTGTTATTTACTTAGCATGATTCTATTTTTAACAGGAAAGGAAATTATTTAATGTAGTTTTAAATAAATGTTCAATGTTGAAATCTGAATGTAGTCATTGGCAAATGACAGTTAAACAAACCAATTTCTAAATGATGCCTTGCAAGATTAAGGTTTTTGCTGTTGGTTTTGATATAATGAAAGATATATACTTCAGTAGGTGCAAAAGGCTTAAAATTGGAAACTTGAGCACTGAAACCTACTAGTTAAATTTTCCAATCTTTTATTAACCTGTTTTTCTGGAGATTGATTGTGTTCTTGGAGAGTTATATTTTTTTGAAGGATATGTACAACTTATTCTTGTCATATTTAGTATAAGATTTAAGAAATAGACTCTGTTCTTTGGTGCGTGGCCATTACAACAAGTACTTGTTTTCACTTTTGAAGGAATAGGTATGAAAGATAAGTTTTTTTATTTGGTTTTGATATGATGTTTTTCTTTTGTTTCAACAAAGTAATGCATGCTCCGGTTGAATGCATTGATGAAATTTTGTCCTTGCCCCATTCCTCATCCGATTTTGTGGGTTTGGACCTTCCACCGGATGATGATGATACATGGCTTTACAATGGAGAAGAGGATATGACTGCTGCCATGCTATAGAGATAGAAGGAAATAGATTCATATGAGAGAGATTGACTTAAGCAGAAGCAATCAAAGAATCCTACAAGGAATTACTCTACCTCAAGAGAGACTATGAATGATTTTAATGTGGAAGATGTAGCGAAGAATATGCAGGAATTTGTGGATAAATTTCAAGCTATGAAGGAGCTGAAGTTCCAGGAAATGGGTAGTGCTAGTTAATATGTTTCTTGCATGTGATTGGTTGTTCTATTGCTAAATATTATTCAATTTAACTAGAAACATGCATAAAGCAATAATCCTGCCAACCTCTATAGTTTCAACACAGTTCTTTGGGCACGTATGTCTTCTAGATAGGGCTGCCATTTATGGATAAGATTTTTTCTTACACAGAAATAAAAACTGTGTATCCTTATCAAAGCATTAGTATATAACACATGCCCTTATGTGCATTATTCCTTGGATGTTCTCATGAACCAAAAAAATATTGCCTAGATGTTGTAGAAGAATTGACATTTTCCAACAAAGAAATCTGAGAATATCCTTTAGCTTGGATTCATCTCTTTGACAGCTACTATGGATTGGTAATGCAAGGCCCGTGTTGGTCGATGTTTTCAACATAACATGGATCTAGCATCATTTACAATTTTTCCATGTAGGTGAAATATAAACTAATGTAACAATAGGAAGGTGTTGTCAAAAATAAGGTGATACGAAGGGAACCATTGTCAAATTTAGCTTCAAAAGGTATCAAGCATTATACTTCCTTGTTAGTCAGATATGATGTTTTTCTATAGGTGAGGATTGCAGTCCCAAGCGCAACAAGAAGAAGAAGAAGAAAACACGGAGCAACGATGTCGAATAGGAAGAAGAAGAACAAAAGGAAGAGCAAGAAGAGAATCCCAATGTAGTTTCTAATTTAAATATCTCAGAGCCACTAAGGCAGAAGCTCAAGTCTAAGGGGATTGAGTCACTCTACCCCATCCAGGCAATGACCTTTGAGATTATCTTCAATGGCTCGGACATGGGTGGTCGAGCTCGTACAAGCCAGGGTAAAACATTGGCATTTGTGTTGCCTATTATGGAGTCGTTAACAAGTGGTCCAAATGCCAAAGGTCAGAATACAGCCTATGGGAGGGCCCCCAGTGTGATTTTGTTAGTTCCAACAAGGGAGCTTGCAAAACAGGTCCATGTTGACTTTGAGGTTTATGGTGGAGTTGTTGGCCTTCATTCATCCTCTGTATATGGAGGTGCTCCCTATGGTCCACAGGAATATGCATTGCATAGAGGTGTGGATATCATTGTAGGTACACCTGGGAGCATTAAGGATCATATTGAAAGAGGGACATCGAATCTGAAATCCTTGAAATTTCATGTCTTGGATAAGGTTGATGAAATACTGAACATGGGCTTTGTAGAATATGTTGAGACCATTCTTGGAAAATTTGAGGATGAAAGCAAGGTTCAGACGCTTCTTTTTAGTGCAAAAATGCCAGATTGGGTATAGAAGATTGCATCAAGGTTCTTGAAACATGACATAAAAACTGCAGATCTTGTGGCAGATGATAAGATGAAAGCTAGTATAGGTGTGAGACACATCGTTCTTCCTTGTTTCTATTCAGCAAGACCACAAGTTATACCAGATTTTATTCGATGCTATAACAATGGGGGAAGTGTGATTGTTTTTACTGAGACAATTAATGACACATCTAAATTTGCTGGATCTTTTCCAAATGCTCGTGCTTTGCATGGATATATACAACAATCACAACATGAAGTAATTCATGTTGGATTATGTTTGGGAAATTTTGCACTCCTAGCTGCGACTGATGTTGCAGCACACCGTTTGGGCATCAATGATGTCCATCTTATAATTTAGTGTGAACCACCAAGAGATGTGGAAACATACATTCCTACGTAAGCTACCCACGAAAGACTCTAAGTACAGTATGGATTGAGACCCCTACCTTGCTCTATGTTATTCAAACGAGATTTCTTCTACAAGCCTCCATAGAGAAAGTCCTTGTATGATTTCAAAGGCTTCTTGACTTCTTTATTCAATGGCCATCTCTACCCATCAACTCCCCCCTTTAGGTACTCTTTAAACACACCAAGTTCACTTCCTATCATCTAAACATGACTTGAGCCAAGTGAGTAGCGAGAATATCTATATGCAATACATCTATGCACGTGGTCATTTGTTGGAGAAGAGTTTCACAAAAAAATCTAGAAAATATGGCAAATTATTATATTTTCGTAAATATTGCATTTATATTAAGGCAATGCATGTTTTTCCTCGCACTAGTGAGTCAAATTCAATAAGAAGTGCAAAACTCATTAAGTACTTATGTGTCAAACTTTGACAATTAAGCAATCATAATTCAAACTAATGTCAATGAGTAATCCAAAAGACATCCATAAGGATCATCTTCCCAATGTGACGATACATTTTTAAAGTGTATGATATCAATTGACCTATGTTCAAGTATGAATAATCCAAACAAGTCTCTTTTAATTTGGAATAATCTTTTCGGTAAGATTCCTCTATTTTATGAAGATAAACCTTTTGCAATAAATAGACGTAGAATACAATTTATAACATATTGCACTTATCAATAAATTTTCTCCTTTGTTTCTCCTCTGTTTTATTCCTGTGTAAGAAAGCCTCCTATCCATAAATGGCAGCGCTATCTAGAAGACATAACTTCCCAAAGAATTGTGTTGAAACTATAGAGGTTGGCAGGATTACTTCTTTATGCATGTTTCTACTTACATTGAATGATATTTAGCAATAGAACAACCAATCACATGCAAGAAACATATTAACTAGCACTCACCCATTTCTTGGAGCTTCAGCTCCTTCATAACTTGACATTTTATCCACAAATTCCACATTAAAATCGTTAATAGTCTCTCTTGAGGTAGAGTAATTCCCTGTGGGATTCTTTGATTGCTTCCGCTTAAGTCGATCTCTCTCATATGAATCTATTTTCTTTTGTCTCTCTAGCATGGTAGCAGTCAAATCCTCTTCTCCATTGTAAAGCCACATATCATCATCATCCGGTGGAAGGTCCAAACCCACAAAATTGGATGAGGAATGGGGCAATGACAAAATTTCATCAATGCACTCAACTGGAGCATGAATTACTTTGCTGAAACAAAAGAACAATATCATATATGACTAATAAGGAAGTCTAATGCTTGATACCTTGTGAAGCTAAATCTGACTATGGTTCCCTTTATATCACCTTATTTTTGACAAGCACCTTCTTGTTGTTACATTAGTTTATATTTCACCTACATGGAAAAATTGTAAATTATGCCAAATCCATGATATTTTGAAAACATCGACCAACATGGGCCTTGCATTGCCAATCTCTAGCAGCTTTCAAAGAGATGAATCCAAGCTAAAAATATACACTCTGCTTTCTCTGCCGGCAAATGTCAATTCTTCTACAACATCAAGGCAATATTTTTCTAGTTCATGAGAACATCCAAGGATCAATGCACATAAGGGCATGTGTTGTATAATACTGCTTTGATAAGGATACACAATTTTTATTCCTATGTAAGAAAACCTCATATCCATAAATGGCAGCCCTATCTAGAAGATATAAGTGCCCAAAGAATTGTGTTGAAACTATAGAGGTTGGCAGGATTACTACTTTATGCATGTTTTTGCTTACATTGAATGATATTTAACAATAGAACAACCAAGCACATGTAGGAAACATATTAACTAGCACTCACCCATTTCCTAGAACTTCAGCTCCTTCATAACTCGACATTTTATCCACAAATTCCTGCATATTCTTGTCTACATCTACCACATTAAAATTTTAAATCATTCATAGTCTCTCTTGAGGTAGAGTAATTCCATGTAGGATTATTTGATTGCTTCCGCTTCAGTTGATCTCTCTCATATGAATCTATTTCCTTTTGTCTCTCTAGCATGGCAGCAATCATATACTCTTCTCCATTGTAAAACCATGTATCATCATCATTCGGTGGAAGGTCCAAACACACAAATCAGATGAGGAATGGGGCAAGGACAGAATTTCATCAATGCATTCTTAGTATGGTAAAAGCATATGTTGGTGTATGCATAATCCTTCCAGTTTTAAGAATTAAGGTTGCAAAACCCTCTTGAGAGGACAATAATGATCTTCTCTTGAATTCTGTGTATCCTAAAATCTTGGCTAGTGCTTTTGCAATGATATCTACAGGTGAAAGATCAGATTTCTTCACCAGATCCTCAGCTGATTGCCAAAAAATGGGAAGCACATTGTCACTGACACTCGTAATACTTTCTGTAGCAGTTGAACCAGTAGCTTTAGGAACCCTCTCCTAGCTGAGGAGCAAAGACATGCTCAAATTTTACACCAGCCTGCCTTTCTATCTGAGAAATCATATATTTCTTTCTATCACGCATTGAAAAACCTTTTATGCTTAGTAATGTTACTGTCTTTTATTGCACTCGGAGAACTGGTAAATCTTGATCAAGTTCCTATTTTTCGTGTGCCAAAGATTATAAATAATGGAATTATAGGACTTCTTTCATTTCATTCTAATCAAAGAAAATAGTCACTACATGGCTTCGGAAAATATGTTCTGGTGTCGACAGTGTTACGACACAATACAAACTCTCTTTGGCTTACGACACAGGTCTGATGGGATTATTTTTGCGCAAATGTAGCCTCATCCTTTTTTACATGCCATTTGGCTGGGGCAGACCATGGCTAGAATAGAATCTTGGTAGATGGCTTAACTCACCGATCATTCATTAGCAACACCCCAAATTTCTTTGAAAAATAACTAGAGTTAAAGTTTTGGAAAATGCTAATTATGATCGTTCACATCTATTACTCAGCAGTTGGTTCGCATGACTTCTACCTTCTGCATAAGTACAGTAAAAATGTCATCAAAGAGTAGACTAACCCTTAAATTGTGGAATTTTGGGCAAAGCAAATGCTCCCTCCCAAGTAGAACCCACATTTTATCATTCCTTGAGCTTGATGGTTGTACTGCTTAAAACCCAGTTCCTCTTGGTTCAGGTAATGGTCAAGTAATTGTTCCACCAAAATATTCTAGAGATTGAGCTCAGCCTCAGCCTTTTTTGACATGCCATTCCTGTAGGGCAGACCACAGTGAGAATGGAACAAGGGCAAATGGCTTGATATTTACTAGTAACTAAAGAATTGTGGATAATAGTAACTAAAGATGGCCTGGTTCCAGCATGGATAATAGTAAATAAATACACCATATACAACTTATACAAACAATTTGTAGAAAGATCCAAAATTCTTTAGTTCCTTGAAATCCCACTAATAATGCCAAAAAACAACAGTTACAAGTTTTATTACACGCTCCATAATTTCAAAAAAAATAAAATTCCATGATCCAAAACATTAGAAAACATCTTAAACTTCCACCCCATTTCAAGGGCTTCAAGCCACTTCTTACCATTTTTCTAAACTTCAAGTATCACAAAGCCATTGTTGGATATTACAAAGAGGGTTAACAGTTTGAAGCCCATAAAAACACAAAAAATTGTATTTTTCTCTATGGTATAATTTTCAGTGCAATAATGAATTTGAGAAGAGGAGCCTATCTCATTTGAATCCCTTTGAACTTTGTGGTACATATGAAGAATGAACATGAAGAATAAGGAATTCTTGGTCTAGTTCTGCTAACTCTTATTCCAGTAGACAATTTATGAAATAAAAATTAACATATGCATACACACATCCATATATTTGCTTATGTAGTAACATACAGTTTTAACTACTAACATTAGCCTAAAAATAAATATAAAAAAAATATGCCACTTGATTGTGCCTCCAGTTACCAATAAGAATCACATGAAAGTTGAATTTGCCTCCAGTTTCCACTAGAAATGGAGGACTTGAAAGGTAATTGGAATAACTAGACCATCTTATCAAATAATTTTCTAAAAACAACCATACAAACAAACTATATTTCTGACAATAAGTATATAGAACCATGGTTCAATGCTCTGAAACCCTTTAAAGCTATCTCTGCATAAATCAACCCCGAAGCTAGAATACAATAGTCAGATTTCATATCGTGCTTCCAATATAATTTTCTGTGTAGGGGTTCAAAGCGGCTAGGCAATGAGGTTGACCTGGTGTTTCAAACAATTTTTTCCACATTGTTATCAATAAATTAGTCTATCAATGGGTCTTCCAACTTCAATATAAAAAAATGGAGCACGGGCATGGGGGTGCACAGATTAAAATGCCAGCTAAAGCCTACATTGAGCCTTCATTTTCAAGTAAGGGAAGCCTTCTATAATCCACCACTTTCTATTGATTTCTGTAGATCTGACATAAAAAATAATTCATAGATATTATAAAAAGGAGTTATCACTGTATATCTATATATCCAAAAGTTAAAATGTTGTTCTACATCTAGAGGCATTAACGTTCAAACCCATGGCATGCCTAGAGCACATTCAAACTCCTTAGCTCTCTCTTGCATGATACAGTTACTAACACTGAGATCTTTTACAAAATCAAGTGTGGATTCTACATGACAAAGAACATTACCTCATTCATAGTACCCAATATGAATGATTTTAATGTGGAAGATGTAGCCAATAATATGCAGGAATTTGTGGATAAAATGTCAAGTTATGAAGGAGATAAAGTTTCAGGAAATGAGTGAGTGCTATTTAATATGTTTCTTGCATGTGATTGGTTGTTTTATTGTTAAATATCATTCAATGTAAGCAAAAACATGCATAAAGAAGTAATCCTGCCAACCTCTATAGTTTCAACGCAGTTCTTTGAGAACTTATGTCTTCTAGACAGGGCTTCCATTTATGGATAGGAGGTTTTCTTACGCAGGAATAAAAATCGTGTATCCTTATCAAAGCAGTAGTATGCAACACATGCCTTTATGTGCATTGGTCCTTGGATTTTCTCATGAACCAGAAAAATATTGCCTAGATGTTGTAGAATAATTGACATTTTCCAGCAGAGAAAGCAGAGCATATATTTTAGCTTGGATTCATGTCTTTGACAACTACTAGAGATTGGCAATGCAAGGCCTGTGTTGGTCGATGTTTTCAACATATCATGGATCTAGGATAATTTACAATTTTTCCATGTAGATGAAATATAAACTGTTGGCAATATGATGCAAAGTGTTGTCCTTGATGGCAACCCACTGAATGAAGATGAAGACATGAGATTGTTGGCATGTGTTGTCCTTGATGGCAATACACTTGATAAAGTTATTCTTGACTTGATGGACTTGGTAAATGATGTAAATCTGATGTGATATGATGTTTGTTGACAATATGATGTAGAGAGTTGTTTTTGAATGGCAACCCACCTGATGAAGATGATGGCAACTTACTTGATGAAGTTGTGCTTGATAGAAAATGTTCTTGATGAAGTAAATCTGATGTATCTACAGTGTGTACAGAAGGCAATGAAGAAATGAATTCAGCATGTGCTAAATCTTGATGAAAAGAGTATGTCTCTAGGAATACGCGGATTTGCCTAAGGGAAGTCGCGTATGCACGCGGGAATAAACGTTCCAAGTCGCGTATGGGCAAAAGCACTCATAAAGTGAAAATCCAGGGGTAACCACCATGGTATGGACCCATTGTATTGGGTAATGATTCGTCTAAATGACCCCGTCCAGGAATACCATCGGAAGTAATGTAGTTTTGGGCTCATGGTATTGTTTTGGCTCATGGTATTGAAAAAGGGGCCCGTGGTATTGAAGGCACATGGTATTGTTTTGGCTCATGGTATTGAAAAAGGGGCCCGTGGTATTGAAGGCTCATGGTATTGAAAAAGGGGCCCGTGGTATTGAAAAAGGATAAACCTAAATAAGGAGAAGAAATTCATTGTGCAAATGATGAGCGTGGGAGCAAGATGTCTGAACTTGAATGAATACTTCTCTCTGAAGTATATCTGAATGGAAAGGGTTATAGTTGAATGATAGATCTGAATGTATGATGCTCCAATGAAGAAATGATGAAGAAGGGAATCTAGATCTGGAATATATTTGTATCTGCTAGATCTGTTTATGGAATGCTTAGATCTGAAATGAGGCGAACATCTCATTCAAGTAAAAGGGTAACCAACCGAATATCCGATCCGAAGAAGTATGCCGCCCGAAATGGTTAAAGATCATACGCTAGTTCATCGCAGAGGAAGCGCGTATATACGCGGCTTCATCGAAGATAAAGCACGTATGCGCAAAGGAAATTTGCGGCGAGGTATACGCCGGTTTATGTGGACGAAAGTGCGTTATAATGCCTACACGTAGGAAAGGAAGCGCGTATACAAACTAGGGTTTGCTTGGAATCGTGGTAAGAGATGTCTAATCCGTCTCCGTTGTATTATAGCTATCTGTTGGTGATGTATGTTTGTGCTTAAAAGTATGGAAAGGGTCCAGTATGAAAATATGATGAAATGTGGCCTGCAAGTTGTGTTCTATTGAAGTCGTTGGATCCAGTGTGAAAATTGATGAAACGTGGTCCATATTGGTGCTGAGGGTTGTAGCCTTCAGTCAGGGGGTTGTAGCTCCCTTCCAGGTGAGGCTAGTAAACGAGAGCAGGGGGTCATAGCTCCCTTCCAGGAGAGGCTGGTAAACGAGTCAGGGGGTTGTAGCTCCCTTCCAGGAGAGGCTGGTAAACGAGTCGGGGGGTTGTAGCTCCCTTCCAGGAGAGGCTGGTAAACGAGCGCAGGTGGGTGCCTGCGTGCTGGTAGGAGTCTGCACCAGCACATATGTTGTAATATGTTTTCTCTATAATAAAATATTGAAGGCTGAGCAACTACAGCGGTGGTTTTCTCCCGACTTGGGTTTCCACCTAAAATCCTGGTGTTCATGTGTGATGCTTTCTGTGATGGTTTATTCTGTTGTTACTGCACATATATACTGATAACTTAACATCAGATGAATGAATGTTGCAAAGAACTAAGTTCATAAATATCTGCATAGTTAGATCTCTGCTAATACGCGAGTTGTATGAAGGATATCCGCGTGTATACGCGAGTTTACTAAAGAAAAGTAGCGTATGGGTTTTAGAGAGTGAAAAAGTAAAAAGTTTTGAATATGCAATAAATACTGATTCACCCCCCCCCCTCTCAGTATTTTTCCTGCAGTCTAATAAAGAACTAGTTGCATTGTCAAAATAACTTGATACGAAGGGAGCCATTGTGTCATATTTAGCGTCATATTTAGCGTCACAAGGTATCAAGCATTAGACTTCCTTGTTAGTTTTCTGGTTCAAACATGAATAGCACTTTTGAGCATTTTGACAATGTTTGCTGAAGATAACTGGCAGCTAAGTCACTAGTAACTTGGGAAAGGAGCATACAACTGCTAGAGCAGATAGACATATTTAAATGTTTGGAATTAAATATGAGTGGAACGAGAACTAAAGAGATCTGGTTAGCTTAAATAGTATCTATATGGAAAGGAATAGAAAAAAAATATCCCTATTCCATAAGATAAATAAGAAAGACATTTGCAAGCACTAGCAACTACTTCCAAACCTGGCACTCAAGGAACTTCCATTGTAAGACATGTTGCTGATTCAACATAGTTAATTGAGTTGTATCTTGCGAGAAATGACTATTTGAGAGATGCGAGCGATACACATAACAAGTGCAGATCAGGGTGACCTAGCGCATACTCTCCAAGGAAGTAGCCAATTCACCCGTTAAGAATACACCCTAAAAATGTGTGCAAGATGGTCAACTTGGCCATTGTAAGTTACAAAAGGCTCTAGCAAAGGGAGTGACCTTAAATAATGTGCTAAGGTGCCAACTAAGGGAGCACTCCTTTGATCTAGGTGATTCATTACTCATCTTAAATGCAAACCAATTACAATCTCAAAATAGAAAAGGCAGCTAAGGCTCTTTCTCCAATGACCCAACTATCTCTCCAATAATAGGAAACAATGGTTAAGGGTGCAATAAATAAACTTAGGATACTATAACTACCCCCCATAAATGCATCAACCACAAAATAAAAATAAAACAATTACATTTTTTAGGAAATGAAGCAACCTAGGACTGTGTGCCAAGTGGAATCCCCTTTAAAACATACCTCTTGACCATGGCAAGGAGCTACACCCTATTGGGGTTCCCATGTTTTGGCCAGATTGGCAAGACCAAAAGATGAGACAACATCGGAACCACTTTCAGACCTCAAGATCTAGCCCTCCTGGGCCTAGAGAGGGATCTCTCTGTGCAAGAAAAGGTTTTATGTCTTTGAAGCTTAGTGTTAAGATATTAGGCTAGTTATAAGGCTCGGAGTTTGTTTGTTTGATGTATGTTTGGTTGTTGGGAATCAGGAAAGAAGGGTTCAATATAAGACAAGGACGGGCAAAGAGGATTTTAGGCAAAGGAGAGATGCTACAGGGAACATTCAAGACCATTGGGCAATGGATTCAGGAAAGGGTTTACTTGCTATTCAATGTGCAGGCTTTCAGTTGGGCTAGTCATCTAAAGCATTGGATCTTAAAGATGATTGTGTGGTGGGAAAGGCAAGAAAGAAGGTGAAAGCAAGGAAACCTCCAAGGTGACCTTTAGAAACCAGATCTAGGGATAGGACATGCCATTGGACACCTGTGCTCTAAAATCCAAAGGCTAACTCTTCATACAAGGAACATTAAAGATTTAGAACACGAAGTTAAAGACCTGAGATCAGAGAGAGACTTTCAACTCTCAATGCTTTGGCCTCTAGCTTGAGGGATCTTAGAAAGTTTCAATTAATTGAAAAGGATCCTAGTGAGATAGAGACAGAGTTCTAGACCTCCCAGTGTTCCCAATTCATTCAATTAAATCCTAACAAGAACATCTAAGAACAGATTCCTTAATTCATACATCAGCTAGCAGGCAATGACATCCACTACACTGGTTAAATTAACTGAAATCAACCCTTAGATAACACATTTAGTAGAAAAAATTCAAGGCAAGGAGAGCAGAAACATAGGGTACCTAACAAGGGTAAATCCTATGCCAGATTTCTAATGCGAGCCAGTAGAAATGAAATGAAATGAATTGCAAGTTAATAACAAATACAGAGATAAAAAAACATCACCGTTGCTTTAGATCAGGATCCAAAGAAATGTGCTTGTCATATTAAATAGCAACACTAGTCAAGTACAACATTACCAATAGCTGCATATTAAGTCTGAAAACATCTTCCTCAGCCTATCTTACAACTTTACACAGAGACTATGTCTCAAAAGAAACAACTTGCAATTCTCTGATAACTGATCAACAACCTTTACAATGAGATTCTTCATGAAATTTATAGCTCAAGTGGAGCAGAGAAGGTAGATGGAAAACTAAATGTAGCATTAAAACTCAGAAAAGGAAGAGAGTCGAGGCCTCGTTCTGTTTTAAATTGTGAGCATTTATCTCTGGTACTCTTTGGATGAAAGAGTGATCTTTGTCAGGCTGCAAATTTACTCCAGGTATGTCTTTGATGTACTTGTTGTAGCACTCTGGTGAATTAAAAAAGGTAGAATAATGATGCTAGGGTCCACCATACTGTGTAACAAATGTTTCTGATAGTGTAGGATTGTTGTCAGGGTTGGGATTTCCTCAGGAACATGGTATAGAATGGAGATAGTATGGGCACTGTGTCTTTTATGAAAAGAACAATCTGCTGATGTGAAACCCTGATAGTATTTTTTTCTGTGCGATGGGCCTTCCGTGTGATCCATGATGTCTTCGGTCTGGTACTCTGCCTTCAAATCATTGGATTAAGGCTCAAAATATTCAATGATAGGCCCTAAACACTCTGTTTTCCCACTAATACACTTAGCCGCTTCCACGTTTGTCTTTGACTGCGAAATATGTGCTTTAATGGTGTCGGGGAAGGTTTTACAGAGTTTAAACTCTGTTCTTTTAATGCGAGCCCTGTCATAACGCCTTCCAAGACCTTTCTCCATGATTTTCAATATTTTACGCATGATCTTCTCTGTGTTCTTTGTCACTGTGACAGAGACTGTGAATCATGGCGGTTTTCGCCGCCCGTAACCCTGCAAAAGATGCAAACACGTTAAGAAAACTATGCATGGGGAGGGTGGATGTAGCGGGAACGATGAAATTGGCCGTGCAGACTAGTGAAATGGTAGAATAGTGTGGGATTACAGTGGAAAATGTAGCCCACAATGGAAAATGGTCCTGGTGAAAGTTTGGCAAAACGCAGAAAAGTTTAAACACAAATGATTGAAATTTGACCTTTGAAATGAAATATATAGGGGACAGACGGAGGACAACGCGACAAAACATGTGGAATGGTGACATGGCAGGACCCGGTCAAAGGCAGGACAGGCGTTAAATCTGGACCGTCCGATCTCAGGAGGAGATCGACAGTGGAAAACGTAGTGGAGGGCGATGGATGGTGGGCCAGGGGCACTGTTTGCCTCGGTTAAGCCCCGCGCAACTTCATGGCGCGATGACCGTTGGATGGACGATCATAGATCGGACGGTGTATAGCGATATCGCATCGAGGAAAATGCTGAAATTTAACACGCGATGGAGGGGGCGGTTTTCAAACAGTGCTCAGGACATGCGGCATGCGATGAATGGAATCGCTGTGAAATGGAAAATACGGCTCAACCTCCGAACGCGGTGCGATGGATACTGCCAGTTTCTGAACAGTGAATGTTGCGGGGACCACAGGGGCAAATAAACTCCAGGCCATCGATTTGTGGATCAAGTGGATGGTGGATCTACGATCGGAATGGTGAACGAGGGAACAACATGTGTGCGAAGGGACCGCAAAGACCGTTGGATCTTATACAAATCTATGGCGTGAATTTCACCCGATCATACGATTGATGAGCGCTCTAGGGGTCATCTCTTGGTTTAGCGCCCGGGTCACGTGGGGGGAACGGTTAAGGGGGCTAGCCTGAAGGGGGCTAGGCCCAATATATTAAAAAGTATGAATTCTCGGCCCTTTTCAATGTAATTCAAGGCCAGGGAAAGGTCACGATAGAGGCAATAAGGGTTGCTTGGCCAAACCAAGCGTGTATGCGTGGTTTAAAGGGGATTTTTACGATGATTTAGAAGGACTAAGGGAGGGAGTTTGGGGTGAAAAGGAGGTTTTGAGAAAGGGGAAAAGGGATGAAACGAAGAGTTCTGCAGGGGTACAAGGGGCAAATGAAGGCCTTTAGGAGCACAATTTATCATCATCACTGAGGATTATTGACTCAAGAATAGTAGAGGGAAATAATCAAAGGACAGAGAACATGAAAAGGCTTCAAGGATGATGTGTTTTCAAGAGAAATGCATTCCCTGAAGGCTCATAAAACGAATTAGCCCTTTGCTTGTCAAGGAATTTATAGGGGGCTAACAGTGGCTCCACATGGGGATGGCTTCTTCTTGAAGGAGTCAAGAATTCAGAAAATGATCTTTGGTGTAGGCCATATGCCTGCTGCTTGAGCCACCTTTCTTCTTTGATTTTTAGCTGCCACAATTGTGAAGACATCAATTTAGCAGAAAAACTCTCCCAAACAATCTACCTACCCATCCTACAATCCTACCGTTTTCTCTTCCAGGGTGCATTTGAACTAGCAAACCCTTTACATCATTTTTATTTTTTACAAATAAGAAAATAAACCTATTCTATTTCTACCCTTATTGCTCCATGAGACTAGATTAAACTGTTGGTCTCATATGTTTCTCTACCTAATCTAATATCTGCTGGGATTAGACTGTCCAGCAGATTTCTTCTCTACATTCTACATCAGAAATTTAAAACAGTCAAAATAGGATTAGACAGTCTACTTTGTTGTAGATCCAAGGCATAAAAACAATTGCACATGAACAAAAACTTGCAGAAAACTAAAAACAAAATCTTGAAAGCTTGAAATCTGACATTTTGAAGCATCCTTCTTTCTTTTGTGACTCAAGTTTTGAGGTTGTTAGAGTCACTCTCTCTTCTTCATTCAGCTCTGGTTTTGGGCATGTTAGAGCTGATTCTTCTCCCTTAGTTGTTGGTCCAGATTTTGAACATGTTAGAACCAACTGTTTTCCTACTTTGGCTCAGGTTTTGATCATATTAGAGCCAATCCTTTGCATTTCTGAGGTTCATGTTTTGAGCGTGTCTGAACCTCTCCTTTTTTCTTTTTTTTGGAACATTTTCTCTTTTTCCTTGAAAACATAACACAACAATGGTATTTACAATGGGAATGGAAACTAGAAATTGGAAATCAGCAGCAGTAGTGTTTGAGCATCATGCCATTGACAGGACCCCCAAACAGCTCTGTACCATCTAACTCTTGTAGAAAAAAGGGATTTGGACCCACAGTGGCCTGGATGATATAGGGACCTTGCCACAAACTATCAAACTTGTTGTTCTTTCCTTTGTCCTCTCTCCTTGAGTCCCACTTCAGAACTTTATCTCCAATTTTGAAATCAATAGCTTTGGTTCTTTTTTCAAACAACTTCTTTATATTTTCCTGAACCTTCATAGCTTTGTTATAGACCTCTTCCCTTGTTTGCTGGAGATGGATTGTTTGGTTTATCCTCGTTACCATGCTATCTCCTTCTGTTTGAATCTCTTGGACAAGTTTAATCACTGGTACTCCAAGGCTGGTAGGAAACACTGCTTCTGTTCCATAGACAAGCTGATATGGTGACATGCCAATGGACTTCTTTGTTGTAAGTCTGTCAGCCCATATGGCATGCACTAACTTGTTATGCCATGACTTTTTGTTCTCTTCCAGCAGCTTTTTGATGATGGCCACCAGGCTCTTGTTTGATGATTCAACTAAGCCATTACCTTGTGGGTAATAGGCAGTTGAATGACCGAGTACTATTTGATACCTGTGACAAAAATCAACCATTTTCTTGGATCCAAAAGCAGCAGCATTATCAGTGATTATTTTCCTTGGGTAGCCAAACCGAGAGAGGATATGACCTTCTAGGAACCTAATGATGACTGAATCTGTGGCATTCCTAGTAGGTATGGCCTCTATCCACTTAGTGAAGTAGTCTGTGGCTGTTAAGATCCATTTGTGTCATGAAAAAGAAGCAGGGTGAATTTCTCCTATTAAATCTAGGCCTCATTGCATAAAGGGACCTTCAACAGTGATGGGTTGTAGAGGTAAGGGGAGGAGCTTTCTTTTGCCTTCAAAAATCTGGCACTTGTGGCAGGCAATTATCATCTTATGGATATCATTGAAGAGTGTAGGCCAATAGTAGCCAACTCTGAGTATTTTGTTTGTAGTGGCTTTCTAGTTCAGTTGGCCTCCACACTCTCCTGCATGGAATTCTTGTTTAATCCTTTCTGCTTCAGATTCAGGCAAACATTTAAGCAATATGCCATTTGCATTTTTCCAATATAATCCTTCATTCATTATGCAATAGCTTCTAGCTTTTAGCTTTAAGAATCTGGCCTTGGTATTTGGTAGTTCAGGAAGGGCATTAAGGTGTGTAAGCACATACAAAATGTCAGAATACCAAGGAGAGTTTTGAAACTTCTCCTCAACAATGGGATCAGGCAATCCCTGCTGCTCATCCAAGGCATCTACCATGTTAATTTCAAGGGCTTGTAGATTCGATTCAACCATTAGTTGAGCTAAGCCCTGACCTTTAATCAGTTTAGTGGGTTTTATCTCAAGGTCATATTCTAAGATTATAGCAATCCATTTTCCGCTTTTCCCATCTGGGTCTTGGGACAAGATGTCTTTAACCACTCTGTTGGGTACATAAGCTATGGTGTGGGAATGCAGTATGTACACCCTAAAGTCTTTCAAGGCCTTTACCAAGGCATAGGCCTATTTTTCCATAATTTTGTATTTCAAGGGTGCATCCCTCAATGATTTGCTAAAGAAAGAAAAGGGCTGCTCCATTCCCTCTGGATTTTTCTGCAGCAGAACCACAGCTACTGTATGCTCGGAGGAAAATGAAAAAATCAAGAAATCCTTTGAGAAATCTAGGCTAATTAGGAAAAGAGCCTGGATGAGTGCAAGTTTAACTGATTCAAAAGATTCCTTGGCCTCAACAGTCCATTTAACTCCTACACCCTTTTTCAACATGTTAGTCATATTCCTAAGGTGTTCAGCTAAGTTGGGAATAAACCTCCTGAGGAAATTGATTTTCCCAATGAAGGACTGTAACTCCTTGATGTTTCTCGGGTGTGTGATTTGTATTATTCCCTCAACTCTCTGTGGGTCTATCCTAATCCCCTTCTCAGATATGATGTGGCCAAGAAGTTTTCCTTCGTGTATCCCAAATACACTATTTTTAGGATTCAATGACAGACCGAACCTTCTACATTTTTCAAACACTCTTCTCAGGTGTTCTAGGTGTTCTTCCTCAGTCTTGGAATAGACTATTATGTCATCCAGATAGATGACAATGAAGTGGCCTATTTCATCTGAAAAATCTATGTCCATTTCCCTTTGGAAGGTTGCACCAGCGTTCATCAGTCCAAAAGGCATCTTTACATACATAAAAGTGCCCCATGGAGTGGTAAAAGTGGTTTTGAGTTGGTCTTTTGGGAGTACTAAAACTTGGTTGTAACCTGAAAAACCATCTAGTAGGGAGATCCTTTTTGAGCCTACTACCCTCTGAAGGATGTGTTCCATTTTTGGCAAAGGGTAATTGTCTTTGAGTGAGGCTCTATTATGATTCCTGAAATCAATACACAACCTAATCTCCCCTGTTTTCTTTCTCACAGCCACTAGGTTTGATACCCAATCAGATAACCACATAGGCACAATTATGCCTGCCTCATACATCTTCTTAATCTCTTTTTCCACTGCAGGAAATTGTTTTGGGTTTATTCTGCAAAGTTTTTTTCTAAAGGGTTTTTTATTCTCTTTCAAAGGTATTTTGTGTTGTATGATGTTTGTGCCATAGGCCCTTAAGTCCTCATAACTCTAAGCAAACACATCAATTAATTCCTTGAATAGGTCAATGTATTTCTTTTTCATGTTTGTAGGCAGGGACTTAGCCAATTTGATCATCTTGGGTTTATTTTCAATGCCTATGTTGCATTCCTCGACATTAGAGTCTGCATGTTCTATAGTGGGCTTTTTTGCTACATCATCAAAGTCAAAAAGGTCCTCTAAAGGTGCCAGACCTCGAGGTATGTTCTTATCTTTGGTCTGCAGCACCTCTACTTCTTCACTATCTGTGTTTTTACATTTTTCGTTTGGATTTCCAATTTGTTCGTTTAAAGTGTTTATTTCTATGTTACAGGGTGGTTCTTCCTCATCTGAGGACTCTTCACTTAGGTGGCTACTGTCAGATTTAGAATATGAATCAGAAAATTCAAACTCGTCTCTGCTTACCAGGAAATCTTCAATTTGTTTATCGCCCTCAAAGACCTGCCAATATTTTTCATTATCCGGCACTACAGGTCTGAATTTGGTCTAAATGATGACCTGTTGGTCGCTGGGAGGCTTGTGATATGAACTATCCAGGCAAGCTAATCCATTTTCAATTACGTTTTGACTCCTAGGGACAAACACCAGTTCGTATTCTACAAAGGTTTTCAGTATGTCCATATCGTCGTTCCTATATGCTCTCAGTCTAGGATGTTTCACTGTGTATTCACCATTCACCTGTTTAATGATCAGCTCAGAGTCTCCATGCATATTTATCCTACGGGCTCTTAATTTTTTCAACAAAGTTAAGCCTAGGATCAGAGCCTCATATTCTGCGATATTGTTTGTACATTTGAAGTGCAGGTTACATGCATGGTTTTCTGCGTAGTCACTCTCTGTGTTATGCACCCACACTCCTGCTCCTGTAGTTCTCTTGGTGCATGACCCATCGAAATTAATTTCCCATAAAGGTTCATTCTCGGGTTTACCATTGTTTTTTTCTTGATGTGGTGTATGAGCCTGTGGAGAGTGACTAATCAGTTGACTGCATTCTATTTCTGGTTTACTCTAAGTTTTTGTTTCAGTGCACTGTTCAAAATTTTCTACGTCTTTCTCCTCCGAGTCTAGAGTAGCCATTATGTTAAAGTCCATAGGCTCTGTTTCATTGTGTGTATCTCTGTTTTTGAATCCTAACCCCTCCACAGATTCATCATTGCAAAGGATGAAGGAGTCAAGATCCGTGTGTACAGAGCATAAAGGTGAATTTTCAGGTTTTTCAGGGCTACTGACCAGGAATTTAATTTGTGCCTCCCTGTACAGTGTTCAAAGTTGGCTAAAAACAGGAATTGTGGCATAAGCCCCATCCATCTGCATTGTTCCTTGCAGCTTGGCTCCCCATGACCTTGACAGCAACATACCATACTTAGGTGGCACATCTACCACCACAACATCCATGGCCATACATCTTGCTGGAATCTAGGTAAGCCTTACACATAGGTCTTTGATTAGGCCCAGAAATTTTACTCTGCTAGAGTCAAATGAATATAAATCTTTATAGGGGTGGGTTATCTCTAGGCCTAGCTTTTCCATAACCACCTTAGGCATTAAGTTGTGAGATGCCCCAGAATCATACATTGCATTGTGAAGGATCTTGTCATGGATATTAAGACTGATATAAAAAGTTGGCACTACCCCTTCCTGAAAATTTCCTTCTATCTTTGGACCAAACAAAAGGGTTGGTTGATCATCACTCAGATTTACAGTGTCACTATTCTCACCTAAATTTAATGCTTTTAAAATTTGGCCTTTATATACATCCTGAGTGGCCAGCTTAGAGAGAGGGATAGAGATTTTAATTTTTGCAATCTCACTGTCCAATTTGAAAGTGGACTGACTCTTTGGAATGTTTAACTCTGTTTTGTTAGTCACCACCTTGGTGACAGAATCAGTGGGCTGATTCTCACTATGCACAATGTTAGAAACTGTTTTATCAGGAGCACTAACTGCAGTGCTAGCGCTACTAGTTGGTTGACTTTGTTTATAAGTGTTTTGGTTGTCCTTTTCTTTGTTCTTCCCAGAACTCTCAGCTGCTGATTTTGTTACTTTCAGCAGTTGCTTTAGAAGATTTCTCAGGTCTTTTCTTGATGGTAATCTCAGAAGCTTTGGTTTTGGAATTATCTAGGCTTTTCTTGCTCCTAAGTTCATACTTTCTGACCTGCATGATGGCATCTTCAAATCCAAGTCTGTAATCCTCAGATTCTAATATTTCCTCATCCCAATATGAGAGTGAGGGTTGATCTTCTTCTATGTAACAGTTGTGGATTGAATCTTCTGTTTCAAACATGTTTATGGTGGTCCCCTCAGACTCTTCCATGATTCCCTCATCTTCATCAAGAAATTTCTCTTGAAAGGGGGGAATAACTTGTTGATCTGATTCTCTTTGTCTGTTGGGAGTGGTGTTTTTTCTTCTAAAGTTCTAGTTCTGGTTATGATTTTTGTTTTTGCTCTGATTGCTAACTTTGACAACCATTTTTTCCATCATTTGCTGTAGCTTTTCCATGTTTTTGGATATGCGGTCATAATTGGGGTCAGATGTGGAAGCTACATTTTCATCTCTATATGTTACCCTTTTCTCAGCTCTCATTCTTGCTTTCTTCTCAATCAAATTAGCCTCTACAGTCACTACTCCCTTTTGCATGTCTTCCAATGTGTTGTAATCCCTCTCCCTAAGCTGGTAGGCCATATCAGCATCCAAGCCTTTAGGGTATTTCACTAGGACCATACCTTGGGGAGGTTTCATGTGTGGAGGAAGAGCATTATAAACGTTGTTAAACCTTGTAGAGTAGTCATGGACACTCTCCCCTACATTTCTCTTAAGATTCTTGTATTCTGCTAGGATTTGGAGAGGGTTGGCCTTAACTTCCCATTTGTTTATGAAAATCTAGTATAAGGCAGGAAGGTCTTGGATACTATTAGGAGGTAGGATTTTAAACCATTTTTTCACATCACCTCCTAAGCTCTAGGAAAAAATTCTCATTTTGACTATATCGTCATCTATCTCCATGTAGTCAAAAGAATCTTCCATCCTATCTACATGGTGCTGAGCTGTGGTGGACTCTTTTGTAGTGAAGTGTGGGATCTTTGATTGATAATCATTGGGTAAGGGTACTAGAGGCTGGGGTAAAACCAGAGGTGCATACCAGGCTGCCATGATGATGTTTTGTGGAGGTAAGGGGTTAGTTTGAGCAGCTAGTATATGGATGACAGGGATATTATGACCAGCAGAATACTGGTGAGTAGATCTAGGATGACTGAGTCCCAAGTTTTGAATGAAGTGAATATCAGGGGGGGTGGATGGAGGAGTCTGTCTATCCTAAAGGTGTTTACCACTTTGAGGTGGTGAACCAGGGAGCTCAAGCTCTGGCTGGTCTAGGACACTAAATGACCTAGTTCTTGGTAAACTATTTTGAGCGCCTAGGTCAGAAAATGGGTCTGATAGAGCTATAAAGTCTTCTGGTGTAGAGTTAGCTCTATGGATGTGGCTGGAAATAGTTGATTGTTTAGGTGTAGGAGATCTCTTGTGGATGCTCTCAGGGTTGTAAAATATTTCAAGGGGGTTTGGGTTAGGATAAGCTCTTGTGTGAAAGGTTCTGAAAGCTAGAATGTTGTTTTCCAACAAAGCAGCTTAACCCTACTTGTTCCTTCTAATGTGGCTGATGTTGTTATAAAGGCTGGACTCCCAGTGGAGTCTTATGTGAACCAAGATAATCAGCAGGCCTACTGATCACTAGTGGAGTCTTTGATCTTTAAGGAGCTATGGAGTCACCAGGTGGAAGGTTTAGGATACTTTTGGAGGGTACACTGTCCACCACAGTGCTTATGAGATGTCCCTTTTCAAGGACATCTTCCAAACACAACAAACTCTAACCAGAGATTGACTGGGAGGGATTTTACCAGATATGTCACCTCTAAAAGAGTGTGAGATCTAGAGGCTACCTGGCCCTTTCCAGACTCTATCTAAGAGTGTGGGAGAAACACAACAAATGGTATAGAGGTTGATTTGTGAATAGGATTGTTTAACTGCCAACCTAACTAGAGATTATAGGTTTCTGAGGTTCCTATGATGTAGTAAGATGAAAAATACTTAGAATTTCTCCAGCGAAGTCGCCATTATTTTGTGATGACAATGGGACATAGACCAATGTTAGCAGTTTAGGCACTCAGATTTTTCCCCAGTGGAGTCGCCATTATGTTGGTGTTCCCATGTTTTGGCCAGATTGGCAAGAACAAAAGATGAGACAACATCAAAACCACTTTTGGACCTCAGGATCTATCCCTCTTGGGTCCAGAGAGGGATCTCTCTATATAAGCAAAGGTTTTATGTCGTTGAAGCTCAAAATTTAATATGTTAGGCTAGTTATAAGGCTCAGGGTTTGTTTGTTTGATGTATGTTTGGTTGTTGGGAATTAGGAAAGAAGATTTCAGTATGAGACAAGGCTGAGAAAGAGGGTCTGGGGCAAAGGAGATATAATTCAGAGAACATTCAAGACCATTGGGCAATGGAGTCAGGAAAGGGTTTACTTGCTATTCAATGCGCAGGCTTTCAGTTGGGCTAATCATCTAAAGCATTGGATCTTAAAGATGATTGTGTGGTGGGAAAGGAAAGAAAGAAGGTGAAAGCAAGGAAACCTCCAAGGTGACCTTTAGAAATCAGATCCAGGGACAGGACATGCCATTGGACACCTGTGATCTAAAATTCAAAGGCTAACTCTTCAGACAAGGAACATTAAAGATTTAGAACACAAAGTTAAATACCTGAGATCAGAGAGAGACTTTGAACTCTCAATGCTTCGGCCTCTAGCTTGAGGGATCTTAGAAAGGTTAAATTAATTGAAAAGGATCCTAGTGAGATAGAGACAGAGTTCTAGACCTCCCAATGTTCCCAATTCATTCAATTAAATCCTAACAAGAACATCTAAGAACAGATTCCTTAATTCATACATCAGCTAGCAGGCAATGACATCCACTACACTGGTTAAATTAACTGAAATCAACCCTTAGATAACACATTTAGTAGAAAACATTCAAGGCAAGGAGAGAAGAAACATAGGGTACCTAACAAGGGTAAATCCTATGCCATATTTCTAATGCAAGCCAGTAGAAATGAAATGAAATGAATTGCAAGTTAATAACAAATACAGAGATAAAAAAACATCACCGCTACTTTAGATCAGGAACCAAAGAAATGTGCTTGTCACATTAAAGAGAAACACCAGTCAAGTACAACATTACCAATAGCTGGATATTCAGTCTGAAAACATTTCCTCAGCTTATCTTACAACTTTACACAGAGACTATGTCTGAAAAGAAACAGCTTGCAATTCTCTGATAATTGATCAACAACCTTTACAATGAGATTCTTCATGAAATTTATAGCTCAAGTGGAGCAGAGAAGGTAGATGGAAAACTGAATGCAGCATTAAAACTTAGAAAAGGAAGAGAGCCGAGGCCTCATTCTGTTTTAAATTATGAGCATTTATCTTTGGTACTCTTTGGATGAAAGAGTGATCTTCGTCAGGCTGCAAATTTACTCTAGGTATGTCTTTGATGTACTTGCTGTAGCACTCTGGTGAATTAAAAAAGGTAGAATAATGATGCTAGGGTCCGCCATATCGTGTAAAAAATGTTTCTGAGAGTGTAGGACTATTTTCAGGGCTGGGATTTCCTCCGGAACACGGTATAGAATGGAGATAGTATGGGCACTTTGTCCTTTATGAAAAGAACAATCTGCTGATGTGAAACCCTGATAGTATTGTTTTCTGTGCGCTAGGCCTTTCGTGTGATCCATGATGTCTTCAGTTTGGTACTCTGCATTCAAATCATTGGATTAAGGCTCAAGATATTCAATGACAGGCCCTAAACACTCTGTTTTCCCACTAATACTCTTAGCCGCTTCCATGTTTGTCTCTGACTGCGAAATATGTGCTTTAATGGCGCTGGGGAAGGTCTTATAGAGTTTAAAATCTGTTCTTTTAATGTGAGCCCTGTCATAACGCCTTCCAAGACCTTTCTCCATGATTTTCAATCTTCTACGGATGATCTTATCTGCGTTCTCTCTCACTGTGACAGAGACCGTGAATCATGGCGGTTTTTGCCGCCCGTAACCCTGCAAAAGATGCAAACACGTTAATAAAACTATGCATGGGGAGGGTGGATGCAGCGGGAAGGATGAATTTGGCCGTGCAGACTGGTGAAATGGCAGAATAATGTAGGATTATGGTGGAAAATGAAGCCCACAGTGGAAAATGGTCCTGGTGAAAGTCTGGCAGAACGCAGAAAAGTTTAAATGAAAATGATTGAAATTTGACATTTGAAATGAAATATATAGGGGACGGACAGAGGACAATGCGACAAAACACGTGGAATGGTGACGTGGCAGAACCCAGTCAAAGGTGGGACAGGCGTTAAATCTAGACCGTCCGATCTCAGGAGGAGATCAACGGTGGAAAACGTAGTGAAGGGCGATGGATGGTGGGCTAGGGGCACTATTTGCCTCGGTTAACCCCCGCGCAGCTTCGTGGTGTGATGACCGTTGGATGGACGATCGTAGATCGGATGGTGTATAGCGATATCGTGCCGGGGCAAACGCCGAACTTTAACGCGCGATGTGGGGGGGTGGGGGGGGGGGGGGGGGCGGTTTTCAAACAGTGCTCAAGACATGCGGCATGCGATGAATGGAATCGCTGTGAAATGGAAAATACCACTCAACCTCCAAACGTGGTGCGATGGATACCGCCAGTTTCTGAATAGTGAATGTTGCAAGGACCACCGGGGCGGATAAACTCCAGGTCGTAGATTTGCGGATCAAGTGGACGGTGGATCTACGATTGGAAGGGTGAACGAAGGAATAACATGTGCGCGAAGGGACTGCGAAGACCGTTGGATCTTATATAGATCTACAGCATGAATTTCACCCAATCATATGATTGATGAGCACTCTAGGGGTCAGCTCCTGGTTTAGCGCCCGGGTCACATGGGGGGAAATGTTAAGGGGGATAGCCTGAAGGGGTCTAGGCCCGATATATGAAAAATTATGAATTCTCAGCCCTTTTCAATGTAATTCAAGGCCAGGGAAGGGTAACGATAGAGGCAATAAGGGTTGCTTGGCCAAACAAAGGGTGTATGCATGGTTTAAAGGGGATTTTTGGGATGATTTAGAAGGACTAAGGGAGGGAGTTTGGGGTGAAAAGGAGGTTTTGAGAAAGGGTAAAAGGGATGAAACGAAGAATTCTGCAGGGGTACAAGGGGCAAATGAAGGCCTTTAGGAGCATAATTTATTATCATCACTGAGGCTTATTGACTCAAGAACAGCAGAGGGAAATAATCAAAGGGTAGAGAGCATGAAAAGGCTTTAAGGATGATGTGTTTTCAAGAGAAATGCATTCCTTGAAGGCTCATAAAACGAATTAGCCCCTTGCTTGCTTGTGAATGAATTTATAGGGGGCTAACACACCCTACACTATGAGGCCCAACATCTTTTAGGCCATAAAATGCTTCCCTAGAACAGATCCCTCCTTGTACAAAGTTCAAACAAGTTAGATGAAGGTGAACACAAGGAATAATACACTACTTGCTGGTTGTTTCTTTTTAAATCTACACTTAACTCTTTCTTAATTTGATGAGTATCACATTGGAGAAGGGGATATACCAACTAAATAAAATGAATTCCATTTTCTATTCTAGAATAGCAACAGTCTTATGCCAAATAGGCCTCAAAACCTTGCATCAGGTCACCAGCTAAGACTGCCCATCATATAGCATAATAGCTCTAAAGGAAAATTTTCCTATCATGAATAAACCACACCATGAGGAAGTACTTATGTGTTGTTTTATATTCATAGCAGTATATATCATGTTTTGCTGTAAAATTGTATATATCATGTTTTGTTATAAAAGGTGTTTGTTGATAGATAGTCAGGGTCACTATCATCATATTTTTCCCTAAGGCTTGAATTCCAACCATAAAATGTTTGTTCTTTGGAGATTCCAAGACCCACCATGGTTGCTCATAAGATGGTTTAACAATATATTGGTAGAATTAATGCTACGATGTACAATTGGTGGTACAACCCCATAAAATAGTAAAATACTCAACCTCGACTGATCAACTGCTACAGGCTAGCCAAAAAAACTTGACTTTGGACCCATTTCAGGAGTCATTCAAACCTGTAGATACAATGAGCTGGCATGATAGGAACAAGTCTCAGAGTGCATGCTTGGCTGCTCCAACAAAGGCACTACGTCAAGCCCTACAGGAAATAATTTTAGCATGTTCATCTTCCATATGTGATTCCATTAAAAGCCTCTGAAAAATCTCAGCCTAGTCTCCACCTCCAAGTTTCACATCCTAATCACTACACTACTGGAATGAATGCCCCAAAATGCAAATGCATTTTGAGGAGTAACAAGAGGGTTCCCTTAACTCTTACCTTGGTCCCCAACACCATATGACACTACACCATGTCCCTATCCTTGGCCCTGCCCTATGAACTGCTGGTTTGACAAAGAGGAAAAACTTTGTAGACATCTCCATTGTTCTATATTTCATGATCAGTCCATTCCTCATAGCTTGAAGGCCTCCACCACGCACTAAGTGTTCTTTTTACTATCTAGGGTGCTCTTATGAGTCATTACTTGTTCTTGCATACTACCACCCTCTATGATATTTGTGGACAACCTCTAGTGTGCATCGCTTCACTTCCTTTTTATTGTTATATATTTTCTAGTTCCTCCTTAGGCGGGTCATCAGTATCATGAGCACTAATAGCACTACCGATGGGGAAGCCTCTTAGGCTGAGTTCCTCAAGCGTGGCATTCATCCCCTTGACTCCCACATTGTTTATTTTTTAATCATGTTGTTTGTTTAGGTTTCTCTTTGTGATGGCCCCACCATATCATCTTATGGTAGGGTGGTAGGCTAAAGCAGGTTGGTGGTTGGTAGAAGACATATTAGGTTCATTTCAGGAAAATTCATGGTTGTAGAGTGAGTAGATAGACTGAGAAGCTTGAATTAACATTACGTACTGTCTTATTTGACCATTGATTGCAAATGACTAAATGAACCAAGGTATACTGGTTTCAGGTATCCCCAGAGAGAATCTGTAGTTCAGACTCTTCATGCCTACACTCGAACACTAGAGGGATTTTTGAAATATAGAATAGCAGAGAAATGATATCCTGACCTTGTGTTTTCTCTGGCCAAGAGGAAGAGGGCTATGGCTGATTGGAGGTTAGTGAACACATACATGTTAAATGATAAGAGCTTGGTTTTGTCTGTGTATGGTTTATATCTGTATTCATATTTTTATCAATCAGACACTGTCAATATTTTGAAAATGTTTCTTATTGGGTATACTATAAATACTGTAGCCTTCTTCACTTGCATACATATTGTTTAAATCAATTATAAATACATTATATATTTTAATAAAATTTCCATATTAAGGACAATAGATTCCTTAAAATTGAGTAAACGTGGACACCAAACTTAAACCAGCTAAACATTTCCTATATATGATTTGGTATTTTTCCTCTGCATGTCTTGAAATATGGTGTTTTTATGCTTCATTTAGTCTTCACTGTTTGTTTGATAGAGCTTTTTTGTCCATATGTAATGAGTTTTTTATTCCTTTCTTTTCTTTTCTTTCCCTTTTTATTTAAAAATATATTTATTCTGATTAATTGTGATGCTAACTACCAGATGGAGTGGTCTCAACTGCAACTACAAGGTCATTTGGTGACTCCTAGGGCTGGACATGCTGGCACAACAATAGGTGAGAATTGGTATATTGTAGGTGGAAGAGATAATAAGAGTGGTAGGTTCAAGCCACATCTCAAACATTCGCTTGTTGATTACTAATAATGCATCTATTTTATTTACATATATTTTTTCAAGTATTCTGAATTCAATATTTTCAAGTTATTTATAATCTTCCTTGTTTTTAGTTAGTGACTAATGTTCTTCCTCTTAGGTTCATATCAAAATAGATTCCTGAGACTCAAAATGCTGATGCTAAACAGGTATGTCTGAGACACTAGTTTTAAATATGTCTAATCTTGTTTGGTCTGTGGTAACAACTGTGGAAGGAAGGGTACCAGTTGCTAGTGAGGTGATCTCTACTTAAATTCTATGAAATTCTCATCTCGAGTCTTTTTTCAGCTAGGTGTAACATCAATTCCTGAATCATTAAAGATAAAGATATTTTCAAGGTTACTGCACATCATGAAATTCCAACAAATATGTATTACAATCAATATCTTAGTTATATGTGAGAATTCTGAAATTTAACCTTTCTTTGAAAGCTATAAAGGAGTTTTAATGCCATTTATATGAACATCATAACTTCTTCACGTGTGACCAGAAATTTTGTAGACACTTGTTATAAAATCTGTGTCTGTTGGTAACTTGCACATGTTATTTTTATTACTCTTGTTCCACATGTATTTACCAACAAAACCCTGATTTTGTATTTGTTTTATCCTAAGACATACATATCCCTACAATTCCTGTTTCTATCTCTGTCTAAATTGTAACATATTACTTTACATACATATCCCTACAATTCTTGTTTTTATCTCTATCTAAATTGTAACAAATTACTTTCCTTCTCTTTGTAGCAGACATACTTTTATCTTGTAGATTGCCATAGGTTTCATACTACATGTATTTCATTTGATTCTATTAATATATTAAGCATAAGTATCTTATTCACCATGCCTATATTTGTTATTTTTTTCCCAAAGAGTACTTCATAGTGAAATTCAAGGGATTCTTCCCCACATTTGAGGATGACATCCCCAGCAAAATTATTGGTATACAAACTAACCAAGTGCCTAGCAACCTTTCTGATAGGTGGTTGAAAGAATCCCTTGGGCTATATATGTGTGTGTGTGTGAAAGAAAATGCATCTTATATTCCAATAATACATGCAAAAGGAATCATGATACAATGTTGACTAATACTCTAAGTAGCAAGCGTCCTCTCATCTTCACATAGTCTGGAGTGACAAAGAGAGTTTTCAAATTGAGAACTATCTAATTTTTCTTGCACAAAGAGATCTTAATGTTGATTTTTGTAGCTCAGGCATGTACTTCTGCACATGCCTTGTGCCTAGGTGTGTAGAAGTTGCCCACAAACTCCTTAGAACACTTACTCAAGTGTGAACAAGTTGTTGATGTAGCTTAGCCTAAGTCTAATTTAGAAAAAACACATTAATATGTTGGCTTATTGAGATAAAAGAAACTTATGAAAAGTGAAGTAATTTACTTTGGTGATTTTTTTTTTAATCTTAGTCATTGATCTCAAGGGGAGCGATATCTAATTTCGACCATTAATCATTTTGAGATTAGGGTTAGGGGTAGAGATTTAGCTCAATGTAAAGTTATAAAAGAAAGACTAGGGAGAGGAAGAAGATACACCATATAACGACACTATCCTCGTGAAGCATAAGGTTGCAATTCACTAAGAAGGAAGCAACATGGGTTAGGCTAGTCAACACCACTCAACCATTGAGAGATTGTGAGGGAAAAGGCACACAAATGATCGATAGAAGGGTAGGTGTCAGCATAGTTAGTTTGTGGATGGAGGATTGCTATCAAAGCCAACTAGAGCTGTGTCAGTGCATGTATAGTAGCCACCATGCATGTGGTCGAGTAGCCTTGTTGAAGCCGCAATGATGGGCCGTTAGGCACAATCTGACCAAGAATTGGTGCAACTGTAGTTGACAAGCGGGGAAGTGCATCGATCATAGTCATAAGTAAGAAGGTGGGCTATCGGGTCATGTGCAGGAGCCTGCGTCAAACTTCCTGCGCCTACATCCAAAATAGTATTGCCTTTGAAATGGTGTACATTCTCAAATATAGTTTTTTAATAAGCATACATCCTCACGTATCACATTTGGGAAAAGAGTTGTAGGGAGTCTCCACAATTCCCTCGCTGCCCATGTCTTTCCTTGTACCAAATCACTGACATTCGTGCACAACCTTTACTAAATAGAATATATTTCCTCTCTTCAACATCTCATAACTATAATGAATAATTGCCTCAAGATGTTGTTTATCAACGAAATTTGCCTCATGAGAAGGTGTCTCATTCCGAGGAGAAATTTTCTCATCAACAAACCATTTTGAGGGAATTTATAAAGAGGATGATAGAATAAATTTAAGAGAGATAGTTAAAGATGACTTCATATTTCCCCAGTTTTGTAGGTTAGGTGGGTAATGAAGCACTGACAAATCAAACCTTGCTGCCAATAGGAAAATAAAACTACATGAAGAAGGGGTGGTCGATGTAGTCCAGTTAGTAGAAAATGATCTACCAACATCACCTAGAAGAAGCACATAGTTTTGAGTGTATTTTTCCAGGAGAGGTGGGAACGTATGGTTGACAGTCGTTGGTGGAAGAATTATGGCCTGCAAGCAAGCCCACACTGGACAAAAAAAAAAAACCACACGAAGCATAAGGTGACAACTCACTAAGAAGGAAGCAACATAGGCTAGACTAGTCGACACTACTCAGTCGTTGAGAAATCGCGAGGGAAAAGGAAAGCAAATGACTGATAGAAGGGAAACTATCAACATAGTTAGTTTGTGGTTGGAGGAGTGCTATCAGAGCCAGCTAGACCTGTGTTAGTGCAGGTTTAATAGCCACGACGCATGTGGTAGAGTAGCTTAGTTGAAGCCACAAAGACGGGTTGTCAGGCACAATCCGACTGAGAATTGGAGCAAATGCAGTTGACAAGTGGGGAAGCGCATAGATCGTAGTCATAGGTAAGAAGGTGGGCTTTCGGGTCAGGTGCAAGAGCCTGCATCAAACTTCCTATGCCTACATCTAAAATATTCTTGCCTTCAAAATGGTGCACGTTCTCAAATATAGTTGCTTAATAAGCATACATCCTCACGTATCACATTTGGGAAAAGAGTTGTAGGGAATCTCCATAATTCCCTCGTTTCCCATGTCTTTCCTTGTACCAAATCACTAACATTCATGCATAAAATTTACTAAATAAAAGATCTTTTCTCTCTTCAACATCTCATAATTATAATGAACAATTACCTCAAGATGTTGCTTATCAACGAACTTTGCCTCATGAGAAGAAGTCTCATTTCTAGGAGCAATTTTCTCATGAACAAACCATTTTGAGGGAATTTATAAAGAGGATGATAGAATAAATCTAAGAGATAGTTAAATATGACTTCGTATTTCCCCAGTTTTGTAGGTGAGGTGGGTAATGAGGCATTAATGGATCAAGCCTTGTTTCCAATAGGAAAATACAACTGCGCGAAGAAGGGGTGGCCGACACAGTCTGGTTGGTAGAAAAGGATCTACCGACATCACATCGAAGAAGCACGTAGTTTTAAGTGTATAAGTTTTCCAGGAGAGGTGGGAAGGTATGGTCGACAGTCGTAGGTGGAAGAACTATGGCCTGCAGGCAAGCCTGCACTTAACAAAAACAAAACCACAAGAAGCATAAGGTGGCAACTCACTAAGAAGGAAGCAACAAACACATGCTAGACTAGTCAACACCACTCAATCATTGAGAAATCATGAGGGAAAAGTCACACAATTGACCGATCGAAGGGCAACTACCAGCATAGTTAGTTTGTGGATGGAGGAGTTATATTAGAGCCAGCAAGACATATGTCAGTGCAAGTTTAGTAGCCACCATGCATGTGGTCGAGTAGCCTAGTTGAAGCCACAATGACAGCCCGTTAGGCACAATCCAACCAAGAATTGGAGCAATTTCAGTTGAAAAGTGGGGATGTGCATAGATCGTAGTCATAGGTAAGCAGGTGGGTTGTCGAGCCAGTTGCAGTAGCCTACGTCAAACTTCCTATGCCTACATCAAAAATATTCTTGCCTTCAAAATGGTGCACATTATCAAATATAGTTGTTTAATAAGCATACATCCTCACATATCACATTTGGGAAAAGATTTGTAGGGAATCTCCACAATTCCCTCGCTACCCATGTCTTTCCTTGTACCAAATCACTAACATTCATGCATAACCTATACTAAATAGTAGATCTTTTCTCTCTTCAACATCTCATAATTATAATGAACAATTTCCTCACGATGTTGTTTATCAGTCAAATTTGCCTCATGATAAGGTGTCTCATCTTGAGGAGCAATTTTCTTATCAACAGACCATTTTAAGGGAATTTATAAAGAGGATGATAGAATAAATTTAAGAGAGATAGTTAAAGATGACTTCATATTTCCCCAATTTTGTAGGTGAAGTGGGTAATGAGGCACTGATGGATCAAATATCAAAGGAAGATTTACAAACAATTCTGCACTCTTTCCAAAATGATAAGAACCCTCAGCCACCTAGCAAGACAATAGAATTCTTCTATGGGTTCTATGACTTCCTTCAAACAGACCAACTAAGAATTGCTGACAAATTAAAATACATAGTCTAGATTTGGGAGCTTTCAATTCAAAATTTTAGGATTTAATCCCAAAAATTAGACAAGAATGTAGATGATTTCAAACCCATATCACTATGTAATTACATCCACAAAATCATTGCATGTCGGGTCAAAATTTACTGAGTTGATTCCATGTCATTAGAAAAATTTTGCATCCCTCCTGGGAAACAAATCCATTACGGAATATGAGTAGCGCCCCAAGAAGGAATTTATAACATCAAACCCAAAAATTACAAGCAATGTTAGTGAGTTTGTCTTTCCAAGGTATATGATAGAGAAAACTGGCTTTATTTAGGGCTACTCAATCCATATAGGGTTCAATGTGCAATTGGTTAGCTAGATAATGAATTTTCTTTCCTCAATATATTTGCAATTTTAATTAATGGCTCAACCTATTATTCTATCATGCTTATAAGAGACCATGCATAGGTATGACTAATGGCTCTTTTACTATTTTTTACTATAGAGTAGGTGGTCTCAACAAAGTTATAACAGAGTAAAAAATAAGTATAAGCTTGACAACTATACAAATAGGAATTTCCCTAAAATTGACATATTTAATCTTTGTTGATTATTTTTTACTTTTGGGTGATAGGACCAAGGAAAATGCAATTAATTTTAAGGACCCTACCCTTGAAGAACCAGAATTCCTACCTTAAAAACTACCAGCAACTGAGCTACAAGAATCAACACCATATTTGATTTGAACCTAAACAGTATTATTATCTCAGAGTATTTCCCTAATCACAATGACCAGTAGATTCTCCTCATGGATTATTTCTCTCATTATATCTATTAGTAAAATCCACAAAATGTATCCCTACATTTGAACCTTGGGGAAAAAACATATAATTGTTATCATTTAAATTATCCATATCTCTTCAAGCCCAAAAATCCATTTGCTTTGGATAAGCTTTATCTATAACCTCAAAAGCAACCCTATTATAAGCTGAAGGACCATTATGTCCTCTTGAGTCTTGACAAAGTATGATGGAATGAAATTGGTGAAAACCAGATCTAGGTTTACCATGTCAGAACCTAGGTTTATTGAGATGACAACCTTGGTTTGAAGGCATCCACCATACAAATTATGACCACCCATACTTATTGGTTCCATCTCTCTTTCATCATCAATACTAACATACTGAGGACCTATAACCCGTGGAGGCCCATGGTCATCATTGCAATGTAATTTATTAGAATACATGCCATGTCCACAAGTTTTTATATTTAATATTTGCATCCAATGTGGCCATTTCTTATTATGAGATTTAGCACATCCGAAAATTGCATCATTCACATAATTTTGAAGAAGTCTACAAATTAGATCAGCATAATTTTTTTCACATTTACAACTTCCCTCACATCTTTTGGTTCCTGAAGCTCGACCAATTTCATAACAAAAATAAGAAAAGTCAAACAACAAAAATGGTCCACTCTCTTTTCATTTTCTAATATTATAATGAAGTTATATTAGAGGCACTATTTGTTTGTTTGTTTTTGTTAGAAAACAATTTACTCTTGGTTTTATGTGCCTTTCAATTTATCATATATAACATGTTGACAAATGGGAAAGAATAATGTTTGACATTTATCTTGAAGAAATTGATGTTGAATAAAAGGATACATAGTTTAACCAAGCTACAATTCGCTTTGCTAAAGACGAAGGAACATCTTTAAAAGCTGCCTAAGAATACACCATATACAAAGTTTGAACATTATAAGTAATATATGCATTTTTATTTTGCAGATATGTTATTTGTTCTACCCAAGATATCACAACAAGAAAAATATTGATATTGTAGAAATTGTTTGAGGACCTCATTGAGGTAGATTTTTCTAATGTCCTACCTGATTGATACCTTCTCATATGTCAGGAAGGATTTAAATATGAATTAATATGTTCATGAAACAAACTAGATTCAAATTTTATAGATATAAAAGATAATAAAAAAATGCCAATGTCTTCATTTGATTGTTACTTGACTTTGTTGTGGGTATGTTACAGGAACTGTGATTGGAAAAAAGATGGGGAGACAATGCATAACACATCTTGAATATGATTCATTTGATGTTAGAGATCCTTTAGGAACCTGCACCATCAACTTTGGAAATGTTTCTAGTAGGAATTCCTATGAGTTTTAATGTTTTAATTATTTCACCTCAGGGTTATTTTGGGCAAGAAAATGTTTTAGGAATGCTAGACACGACATCGAAGGACATGTAAACAAATTTTTTATAATTGCAATTTCCATTCCATGATATCCTCTCTTTATTGTTTGATTGTATTTTGGACGTTTCTTTTGATTTTTTTTTGTCGTTTAACTATGAAATTGAAAATACTTGGTATCATGTCTATTTAAACAACAACCAAAGCTTGAAGATGAAATTAGTATTACACGATATTTATTGGAATCCTTATAGCTATTTTGTGTTAAAATATTTTCATGAATATCAAAAAAGTTTACTTTCATGTTGTTATTTGAGCACATGTTGTTTATATAATTGATCAAGTTCATGCATTAGAAATAAACGACGAGGATTAAACATCACACCTCATATTATTTGTTTTCACAAGTTATCTACAGCTTGAGATTTTTAGCATATAACTTATTTGACATGATTATTCCTAAGCTTTCCCTAAAGGTTGAATACTAAGTTCTAAGGTGTTATTTTCTATATATGGTGTCATTTTATTTTCTTTGTTTATACAGGTCATCTGGCCACATTATAGTGGCCACTATCGCCCAAATGAAGAAAATTTGTTCGAGTTTCCTACTTGTATGGGGAAAAATGGCTTTGACATTGCCGATGTTGAGGTATATGTCGTATAAACTATTTATAGTCAAATTTACTTTATATTCTAGTGTTCATTGTCATTCATGTCTTACACTTTGCATTGTGTCTTTTGTTTTCAGAAAATGAACTCAGTATTGATGGTAAGAAGCATAGATTGAAGAAAGAGGAGAGCAATAACATTGGAGTGACAATGCAAAAAAAAAAGAGATAAGAGAACTGGTCTGGTGATACCCGTAGAGCCAATATCCTGCATAAGACACACATATAGATACTGATGGTCAAGTCTTCAGAGTTGGTGAATTCACCTGCAATGCCTTGGCAACACAATGATAATGTTT
>CM076576.1:578608460-578685960 GCA_034641835.2 Pinus albicaulis | reverse complement strand
TCGATTGATTTCTAGTAATAAAAGTTTTTTCCAATTATATATTGTGCAAGCTTTTAAAAGCCAAAAAAAATATCTATCACTTTTCGGATAATATCATTGGATTGTTTACATATATAATCACAAAATATAGCAATAAGTGAGACACAAAACTAGATATGGAAGGAAACAACCCCCACAAAATTATTATTCGTATACTCTTGGTATTCTAGCACTTGTGGAATAAGTTGGAGAGCCTCCTTGGAGAGATTGTCTACTAGGGTATTGAGTTCATAGTATATATGGCCATAAGAAAACCAATCCAACTTGTTGTAGACTTGTTTTATACCTTGCAAAATGTGAGCCAAATGAGGGGCCACTATGCTGACTTTGTCGTAGACTCAATCCACAACAAGTTTTGAATCCCCCAAAATATTTAGTTTTTTGACATCATTTTGGTTGACCACATTGACAAGAGCCTAGAGAGTACAAAATTCAACTTTCATGTTTGTGCCCATACTTGGAGAATATTTGATATGCAAAAAATGAGCAAGTTTTTCATATTTCTTTCCACAATGATTTTATTTCATTGTTTTGATATTTGTTATTTTTTTTAGTTAGTTTTTTGTACAAAGAATAGATGCATAATATAGCCCATCAATATTTGTTTGGATTGTCTCTTTGTTATTGCTTAACATGTTAACATGGATTACACTTTTTCAAATGAAGTTTACATGATACATGTTCATTTCAACATACACTAAAATGTTTTTGAGCACTAATCATCTGAGTTCTCTATACTTAAGGATGAAATGAATTTTATATATTTTAGCACATATTAAGTCATCTTATCTTCATTAAATTGAGTTATGCTTTGTTTATTTGTTAGTGGGTAATTTGGGTGAATCTTAGAGTAGTGTTCCTTAGTTCTATAGAATAATTCACACAGGGTCATTTTCAGTCTTCTCGAATTGGTCCTTGTCTATCTAAATTTATTTGATACAAGTTAACGATCAAAATTTTCTTTGAAAATGTTATTGATACTTGTTTTCTAATTGTCTTTAGTTTTTAATGATGATTGATAGGTTTTCAAAGCAATAATTTTTTGAGTCCTTTTCTTACACGTCTACTTATGTGTTTAAATTTTGCTAATTTATTTCTTGCAAAAGGAGTTCAGTTTGTTGTGCATGGATTTGTACTTTGTATGACCATACACATCCCTTTCAAATTTTGGTGTGGGATATTTTATGGTTCGTTGCCCATAAAAAACCCACCTTAACCCTACACCAAGGTTCTCCTATCCATTTTAGTGATGGATCATGGTGTGTTCAAGTGTCTCCTTTAGATTCTCTTTCCTTAGTATAGATGCAAAATTGTGGTTTTCCATTTGATGTGTATTTCCTTTGTAGGTACCCTTTTTGGATTTGTCCTTAGTTGCATGTTTGGCTACAAAAGATGTTTTGACTAATTCATTTGGGTCTCTTTGTTAATTTAGATACCTTATGGTATATGTACACTGATTGGGGTCTTTGTTAGTCATGAAGCCGCTCTTGGTTCTTGATTTTGATTTGTTAGGATATGCTCATTTAGGTGTTTATTTAGTCAAACTTTACTTTAACTCAAGTGGTTTTTCCATGTGTATCAATTTGTTATTTTATTTAATTTTTACTTCAAAATCTAGTGCCCTAGTGCAAAGCCTCTTTGGTACCTTCCCAACACCTTGTTTCAAAAAGTGATGTACCTGTCCCCGCAACATAGTCAAAATCATATAATTGTCAAATAAAATTTTACACAATTTAGTGGCATTTAAATGTGCATGCTTATTTCAAAGGTAAAAATATTTTTCTTTTTATTTTCTTTATTTTTTTATTTTTATTTTTTATTTTTCATTTATTTCTTTTGATTTTTTTATTTTCCATTCTTTTTCTTATTTTTATTTTTCTATTTTTCTATTTTATCTTTTTGAAATAAAAATAAATTTACATACTTTTGTAAGGGTAAAAATAAGTTACAACAACGTCTTCAGTAGTACTCATGGTAGCTTTGCCTTTTTCTATTTGGGGAATTTTTTTCAATATATCAACAAGTTCTTCTTCAACAGGGGAATTCTCTTATTAATCAGTGAGGGTATATATTCTTTTGGCATAATTAATTTCTCATTTGTACCTTTTATTGATGATTTATGCTGATATATCTTCCCCTTGGGTTCCAAGGATTCAATATAGTCATACAATATCTGCTGGTCTTCATGTATCTCCAAGGTATTTTTTGAAGAGAATTTAGTTCTTTGTATTTTTTCCACATTGGCAAATGCTTGCTCCTTTTTCTATTCATATTGGTTTTTTATTTCCATGGCACTTGTGACCCTTCTACTATACATGATTGTTCTTTTCTTGGTGCTTGTGTTGGTTGAGATTGAGGTGGAGGTATCTCAACTATTTCCTCTTCCTCCCTTAGGTCTTATTTCTCCATTATTTGTTTTTCCTCACAGATATTTTCAACAAACTAATTATCTTTGAGAAAATGATCCCATGTTTTCTCTTACTTCTCTAGTTCCCATTCTCTGATTACCTTTATGCGGCCATGGTGATATAACGTTCTTTGCTCATTTATCGAGTGCTTCTGAATCAGCTTTGAAATTTTGGTGAATTAGATAGTATGGCACATTTAGCATTTTGTCTCCCTTCAAATTTTTCAATATTATCATGTGGTATAAGTAAATGAGGTTTAATCTTCCCTCAAAATTCACATCAGAACCAAGAACGTTAATTCATCTCAAGGATGTTTTCACCAATTTTTAGCCAGGCCTCTAATTATCCTACCATTTTAAGCTCTTGTTTGCAATTTATACAAAATTTCATCCAATACATCCTAAAGGTCAAAACTGAGACTTACACCACTAGAGCTTTTTGGGCACCATAATTGCTAGAATCTTCTATTCTCAGTGCCTTCTTATAGGTACCTGAATTATCCATTTATTTTGATGGAAAATTTCAGCAGTACAACTCTAATGCCATGTTAAAATCTCATCTTATAACAGTGGATCGACACTCATAGAACTTTAGATCTACAAACATCAAATGTTGTATTGAAGATTCAAGAGTGTAGACATTGGATGGAAAAATGTTAGATATTTCCATCAACAAACATGAATAATTTGAAGGAAAGATAGATTTGGAAAATCAAATCAGCATGTTATAGTGGCAATCAACAGAAAATATATACCAGATCTATGAAGAAACCAGATTAGCACACTACCATCCCAAAAATGAATAGAGATAAATCATATGTGAAAAAATCAGATCAACACACAAAATCTCTACCAGCAAACATATCTTTCTATTAAATGATAAAAGAAGATTAATAAACCAAAATCAACTTCTCGCAAGCATACAAAGAAAAAATCAACTAAATTCTAACAAACCCATGAAGGGAAGCACTATCACTAGCAACCATGTCAACCACATACCAACTATTACTGTATAATGTAATATGCTTCTCCTTCTTTTTTATAGAGTAAGAGGGGATGTTATAATGGAAGCCTCTATAATTGATTATGATTACTCCACATGAACAGGTTCAACACTAACCTAAGAGAGTGCACCCTCCAATGGAATCTTCCCCAACTAGAGCACCTCACATGCACTAAGGATAGGTGCTTAACTGACAGATCGTGCTAAGCATGCTTCTCTAGTAACTAACTCATGTAGTGCCCCTTGAATGTGCCAGTGTAATCATGTAAGAACATGCCCACATGTGCCAACTCACTGACTCCACATATTTTTATGCAACAACACGTTTTTTTATGTAAGAGCTTAAGTAGTGCACCCTCCTAGTCCTAATTAACTCCAAATGGTGGAAATAGAAGAAAAGGTTCTATGATACAACTTGCCTCCATGAGACTTTCTCCCATTGATGCTTCCCTCTCATAGTAAGAGACAAACACTATTTGAGAAACAAGGAAAGTAACAACCCTAGACATATTGGCACTTTATGAGAGAAGCCAATGGCGACGGACACCAGGTATATAACGAGTTTAAATAATAATGGATTTATGTTTAGGGTTTCAGTCTTTGTTTTTCTTTTGCTTTTATTTTGGATTTAAAGAAATATTTTAGGATAGTTTCATTTTTTTAAATATTTTTTGAGAAACAAGGGTAGTAATGATGCCATTTCTTGAGAAACATGGAGGTTTTTCCAAAATGGGATGACTTTATTCCACAATACATTACCTGTACAAAAGAAGGAAACACGTTCCAAATATTATTCTTTTGATGGGGTTGTCATTTATGATGTGTTTCACATAGTAGCCACTTTTCGACATCATGTTATCTGTAACGTAGGTTTTGAGCACAAATTTTGAGCTAGGAAAACTAGATACCTATTTGGTTAGGGAAAGCCATCAACTGAGATAAATCTGAAGCAAAATGAACCTAGAATCCATTCATAATCAAGAGTAAAGGAAAATACCTTTCCTAATTAAGTTCCTTTTAGCCCATGGGAGTGTGGTTCAAAAACAAGTTGGATGGTAATCAAACTTGTATTAATGGTGAGATCTTGGTCAAGCGTCCCCCCTCCCCTCAGGTGGTGTGGATGATGCCAAGGGCCAGTTCTAGGTAATTTTGAAGGCACAAAAGTGTCTAAAAAATGCCACTCATAGCAGGTTTTCTTAGCTGGAGACCTCTGTTAGCATCCTTTCCAAAACAAGTTCCTTGTATCTTTCAGTTGGCCTATTCGATGGCTCTTCCTTATCTATCATTTGTCTTCTTAACATGAAGTGCATTATCTATGGAGTCTATCTATTGAATTGATATTTAGTTATCAGTTTTCTCATTATTGGGGGTTTATGGATTGTTATAAATCTATGCTTTTGTTTCACATTGACTTAGATCTTTGCTAAATTTTCTACTTGCTGATATAAAGAATTTTAGTATTTTGGATTTTTTTCTCTTATGTCATTCTCTTCTGACAATCTTAAATTTGACATTGAATTCTGAGCTTATTTACATCATTGCAAATTTTAAAGTCGATATTGAAAGTGTAGGTACATTATTAGGAATAATGAATTTCAGTGTTTAATGAAATGCATGCAATTACAATAGTTCTTCACTTGTTAATATTCCAAGAGTGCATAATTTTGAATTCAACATTGATTGTTGTAACTTCAATTACATTGACTTCAAGAGTAAATAGTTAAAGCGTAATTACGGAATCACAATTGCTAGTGTTTGATAAAATCCATGTCCTTTGCAGTAAGCTTCATAAATATCACCATATATCTTATGAGTATTTTATTTTTCTTGTAGGATATCTTGAACGTTTTTGAATTTACTAGAGGTCCTTCCAATTAAACATGGCATTTTGTCCATGGAGCAATGGGACATCCTAATCCTTTCAATTTAAAATATGTTGCCATTGGAAATGAAGATTATGGAAAACAATATTATCGAGGTAAATAATAGGTATCATAGAGGAAATTAATCAATTGAGTTATTGTCTTTATATTATGTATATTGAATATCATATTTATTCTTATTGTCTTTTATTATGTATATTGAACATGTTATTTCTAGCAACTTTTGTTCCTAGATCTTCTTTTCCTTTGGTGTGTATTTGAACCTTTAGTGGCAATTTCTAGTTTAAAGTATAATTCTTTCAAGGGTGCTAGCTCAATGTAAGAGCACCTGCTTTACAAGCAGGAGGTTGGTGGTTTGATTCCATCATGCCCTGATATTCATAAAGAATTGTGGTGATCAGTTTTTAGTGACAGATGCTCTTTTGACCATCACCAATGAGCTTATGGTGACATTTTTCGAGCCTCACCAAAATATGAAATGGTGATGGTCAACGAACACCACCATTTATACACATCAATAGTGACAATCGTGAAAGGTCCGTCACCATAAATCGTTTTTGTTGATATGAAATGGTGAGGGTCATTGTTTTTCATTTTAGTCATTATTCGCGATGGACCTTAATGTCACCAATGAGCTTATCATGACATTTTTTGACCCTCACGAAATATGAAATGGTGACGGTCAACGAACTTCGCCATTTATATGCACCAATAGTGACGACTATGAAGGTCCATCACAAAAAAATCATTGTTGTTCATATGAAATGGTGACGGTCACTATCCGTTATTATAATCAATATTCATCACGGGCCTTGAATTTCACCACAAAACATACTTTCGGCGACACCACCTTTGGTGACGTTCAATTTTTTTGTGACGGAGGCTATTTTCCATCACCATTGCTCATATGAAATGATCATGGTCACTATCTGTCATTATAAATCATTATTGGTGATGGACCTTGAATGTCAGCGCAACACCTATACTTTCAGTGAAGCCACCTTTGGTGAAGTTCATTTTTTGGTGAAGAATGCTCTTTTGACCCTCACCAATGACCTTATGGTGAAATTTTTCGCCCCTCACCAATGTCCTTTTTTATTGTAGTGCTTGCATAAAAATAATGACATGTGCATGATTAAAGAAGAGAAAACATAATGACGATCAACAAATCAAGAACAAAACACATTGATAACGTTCACCCCATGTGGGCTACATCTCCAGTCCTGGTGTAAAGAGAGTGGACGTTGCTTCATAAATTGTTGTAAATGATGATGATGTACATGGCATGTTCTTTGTCATTACTAGGATAAATACCCTCAACCAGAGTGTCTTGTCTCTCCACAAGGCTTTCTCTTTATAGGAACTCACTCAAAATGGGTTTCCCTTCAGCATAACAAGCTAATGAAATCTCACAATAATGTGGCAACAAGTATCCCTCAACATAGTATTAAATAGGGGTATCAACAAGAGTAACATCATCTCGGAAAATCAAAATCAAAATAATGCGTAGCTTCATCATGTACCTCCACTTTCGAAGATGGCCGAAAAATGAATAGGTCGTCTATTGAAATGGATTGCATCACTAAATTAGTGGTGATAAGTGGTGTAAAATTGACTATCAACTTGTCCAATTCTGACACTGTCAAATTCTAGACCCTCGAGAATATTTTAGATTCCTCATGATTACAAAAATATTCCTCTCCACCAATTGACTAGATATCTGTTACTCAGATGACAAATATGATCTCCCCATCATGCTCCTTGCAAAATTTTGAGAAAAATGGGTATAAAGTGTGCAATATTTCGACACTGGGACAAATCAACCTCCAAGAGAATCTAAATATTCCTCAAGATTCTCCAAACCTGCATTTCTATTGCTCAGATGGAGATTCTGACTACAGATTCGGACTCCTCACGAGAAAACATGTAAAAATGACTATAAACATGTCAAATTTCGTCATTGGCATCTTGGTTCTCAAGAGAATCTTTTCAACATCTTGAGATTCTCATTCATGGTTCCCTTGTTCCTGAAAATCATGGTTCCACCTGCTCCTGGTTCTACTCTTGCACCGTGTTCTGCTACTCCCCTCCCCATTGATTGGTGCAATGGAATTTATAAGGGAAATCCCGGCAAATTTTACTATGAATCGTCGGTGGAGCGTTGGTTAGAGCGGAGGTGTCAAAGCGGGGAGGTCGGGTGTGCAAACTCCGTCAACCTTTGCCTTGTTATATTTTACCATGTAATAATAGGTTGATGTGATTTTTAAGTTGAACCATTTGTGGTTTAATTATGGTTAGCGGTATTTAATATATGCCGCAACTTTCGGCAGTCAAATGCGGTTGGAGAAAATACCATTACCGTTGGCAGGTTTAACATTTGTTTTGTTGTGTTATTTATTTGTTGGCATGTTGTTAAATTATGGGGTCGGCCCATGTGGGTCGGGTGGGTTTAAGCCCCAGTCATTGTCATATCTATCGTGGCATCGTTATGTGTGTTGATTTTTGTGGTTATGTTGTTAGACCACCTAGTGGGCGACGGCCACATGAGCCAGGCAGGTTCGAGCCCTGCTAATCTCGACTTTTGGTTGTCATTTGGTGGGCGGGGTCTACAACACGTGGGCCTGACCCAACCACTATATGGAATATATATAATGTAGAGTGGGGGTGATGGGGATGGAAACCCGCTCCCCATAGAATTACATTTTTTTGTTTTAATTTAACCAACCCGATATTTTATACTTTGTTGAAATTATGCATTCTTAGAAAAATTAACCATCCTAAAAAAATTTCCATCTGGTGGTTGGATTCCAGGTTTCGTGCCTCAGTCAATTTCTTGCCTTGTTAAGCCTACCACTTGGCCAAGTTTGATATGAGGTTTGACCACTAATAAATTGACCATATGAACTCGAATTTGAGTGTTGTTCGCACTGTTGGAATTGGGGAGTTGAGCACTACGACCTGGTTTTAGTTTCACTTCTATCTGACCACTTTTAAGTTTGAGTTATTTTGAGCCCACCTTGACCTCTTAGCATCTCTAGAGCCACCTAGATCACCTATAAACATAAAAAAAAAAATAAAAAAAAATTAACCCACTCACCACAAAAACTCGAACCTATTGTTAGGGTCCTATAATATTAGGATTCATAATTTTGAATTTACTATGTTGAATATTGTAATATCGTACATACCTTTGCTTTTTGCAAATGTTTTCCCATATTTAAAAGATGAAAAGAGGGTAAGTCCTACAAATAACAATCAAAGGACCAAAAGAAACAAGAACAAAAAAGAATATCAATTATAAACCCCACAAAAAGAGATAAAAATAAATGTTGCACATTTAAATGCCACTACTATTAGTTTAATTTCGAAAATAAAATTGTGTGCAACTTGTCCAAAATTCCACAATCCATGGTGGTCAAACAGCTTAATCTTGACTCATTCATGTTTTAAATTTCACGCTGATTAGATAGAGAATAAATATCTAGCCAAACTGTTTAATCGTGGCATATTAACAATTAGGTAGAGAAATAAATGAGCTCATTAGTTTAATTTGAGCTGTTGGACATCATAAGGTTAGAATTATATATTTTTCTTATTAAAAAATAAAATAAAAGGGTCAACAAGCTTAAATGCGCCCAAGAAAAGGAAATAAAAATGCTAGGATAAAGAAGGGTAGGCAGAAACACTTTGTGCAATTCAATGGAAAGCATCAGTTGGTTTATTTCTTATTACTAACATCCATTTAAAACACATTTCCCCTCCTTGTAAAACATCCCTTCCCCTTTATTTTAACCATTTCCCTTCTACTAATATCCCTTCCCCTCAAAGTAACCTTTTCCCTAGCTAAAACCCCCTTCTCCAGCTTAAAAACCAATTTCTATTACTAATATCCATTCTCCTTTACTAAATTCCCCTTTTTAATACCCAAAACCCACTTACCAAAGGTTTGTAGTGCTTATTCTATGTTAGGCCCCACTTCCAAAAAACCTTCCCCGATATCATTCCTAATATATTACTAAAATCCCACACATATTTCTCCCCAATGTTACTTTAATCTTCTGCCTAATACATGTTTAGCATCTCACTATCATTTTTTCCCATACCTCTTTTAAGCCTTTTAACCTATAGATTCTATCATATTAACCCATTTAATATCCCCATATTATATATATCCCCGATCCCTTAATCCATTCACATGTATTAACACCTTACCCTATAGTTTTATTAACCCCAAACCCATATATCATTAGCATATAGTTTATATTAAAAAAGTCTTCACATACACATTTCTAGTCCCACCTTTCAAAAAATAAAAGTCTTGATAGCCATCCGATCTCTGCCATCGAATCCACTGACCCATACTCCATATCGCGCTCTCCGACAGTGTGATGATTAAAACCTCAGAAGATTGTGAAATGGATGGTTTCGCAACCCTCTTCCCTACTACGTGTTGAGTCTATATCTTATCGCATCCTCTCATATGAAACCATTGTTGGCCCATGCGATAAACCACTGGTTTGCCCCATGTATAGTGCATTAACCCATTAATCGATTGCGATAAGCCACCATTCCATTTTGCACTAAAGGAAATAAAACCAATGTGAAAAACCCCGAGCTACTGTTGTAAACTCTGCACTGTGCTAAATTGATATACCACTTCACGTAATGTATTAAGCCCCCACTGCTTGAAATACGAAAGTGAAATTCCATTTTCAAAAAAATTGAACCTCCGCAGCCATAACTCATTTCACAAATCTTCCTAAAACCTTCGATCACCTCCTTGCTAACCTGGATTTCATTAATTGTTGTTTTTTTTTGCAGGTATATCAACTCACCAAGAAATATGATAAACAGTGGATACTAGTTCAAGATTGTTTATTCCAGATTCTTGGTGATAAATTTGAAAAAAAAAAATTCCTCAAACAGAAGATTCCATACAGCAGAGAAAGGATAATTTACACAGTAGATTGGTTTTAACAGAGTAAAAAAGTTTTCACTAGCAAAACATATTTTTTTACAAACTACTCTTCAAAGGAACATTTTGTATTTTACATGTGCCTTTGGTAAAATATCATTTTTACTAAAAACACATAAACATGAGAGAGTAAGTGTGATCTACTGTGACAGTAAAAGTGAAAGAATATGAAACAGAACAGTCAGAATAAAGGTTAAATGGTACCAGTAACAAAACATTCAAGGTAAAACAATAAAGAGAACAGACAGATAAAGATAATTAACAGAGTTTGAAGAGAAAAGCAGAATTAAAAGACAGTTATCAGATGACAAGGAAGATTGAAAGGGCAGCCAGCATGAAAGACAGAGGAAGAAGACAAAATGAGAGAAACCAATAGATAAACAAACAATCAGAAAATCAGTGCCAGCTTTCAATCAATTGAAAGGTGTCACTACCTTTTAGCCTCGAGATATTTTATTTTCTTGAATAATTCCTAAGACAGTTTAGGATATTTTGTATTAGTTTTTTGTATAAATACTTCACATTTCAAAGTATTTAGTGTGGATTGTGGATTGCTAAAACACTTCTATAGATGTATTGATCTGAACCAGAGGGTTCTTTGTACCATTTTCAAGTCAGTAGACTAGATTGAGAAATAAAGAGATTATATTACAAGATTCATGTGTTGGGCCACTTCAGTGAATTACTCTCAATTGTTCTTTGTTTTTATCTGGAGTTTTCACATACATGCATGTTTTCGAAATATAAATGTATAGCAGGAATGTTATTTCAGAATATATTTAAAAGCACTCTGTCTTGAACTGTTATGTCATTTTCATGTTTTCTACTGATATCCAGATTAGGGAATTCTTAATTGCTCCCTAGTTTCGATTGACCTCTGTCTTTTCCCTCATTATTCGGATTTGAGAACCCTTAATTGCTCTCTCATCTTGATTGAAACCATTTTCACCAGCAACCTAAGGATTTGAAGTTACTCAACGATCTTTCCCTATGAACACTTCCCTTTAGAACTTTAATTATGATACGAATGCTTGACATTTTGACTCCATTATCCCAATGGAATACAAACCTACATCCATCCATCTGAACCAGTGATTCCACCACGAAACCAAACCGAAAATCAAATCCTAAGTAATCCTACATAACTAGCCTAAAATCAACTAAAATCAATAAAGATAAATCATAAAGAGAGAGCCCTCTCTGAGCATTAGTTAGGCTAGATCTTAAGGCTTAAAAGTAGGTTTGTGGTTACCTCGGTGAGTTCTTTCTTTAACTTTGGAAATTACTAAGTGATAACATATTGGCGACCATACTGGGGAAAAATATCAATCTATTTCTTTAGAAAAATTATACAAGTATGAAATCTGATTTTTGATGGTGGACAGTGATCAGACATATAAAGGTTTAAATCATCCACCTGACGACTCCTACTCCAAATCAATTTCACAATCAAGACTCCACTGGAGAAATGAAACTAGAAGAACATCATGGTAATATCAGGTTTTCAACTTGGATCTTAATTCGAGACATTATGTTCTTTCTTATCAAGAATTTTTTTCAATGTATATTGTATTTTAGTAATGATCTTAGACCAATATTTGATTATTTTCCTTTGAAGATTGTAAATATAAAATCTCATCCATTTGAGCAGCTTTCTCCTGAAACTTATAATGATCATCTTTCAATTAAGAAGCCTCAAATAATCAAGACTAATCTTACAATCCATGTACATATCCCTATACCTTGTAAAGTTCCTGATAGTTATAAGCCCTCATCTTACTTCCTATAATCCATGATTTCCCTGATAACTATTTTAAACATCTTCCTAAGTTTGATGGAGAGAATGCTAACATCACTGCCTGAAAACATATTCAAGGTTTTGAGAATTATCTGGACCTATTTGAGATTGATGAAGATGATGTTAGAATTAATATTTTTTCTCTTTCATTACAGACTAAAGTAAAAAGTTGGTTCAAGAATCTACCTATTGCAAGCATCTCAAATTTCCAACAGTTTGCCAAATTTTTTCTTGATAAATGGATAATCAAATTCAATCTTTTTGTGATCATAGAAGAATATAATCAGTTGAAAATATATCCAAATGAGACAATACAAAATTTTCTGATAGATTCAATCAATTTTATTATTCAATGCCATCAAATATTAGACCTCCTCCTGATTCAGCGCTCTTGCATTACCCAAGTGCCTTTGATCCAGAAATAGAATTTCAGATAAGAGAAAGAGATTCAGAAACACTTGAAAAGACACAAAATAGTGCAATTGATGTAGAAGTTAATCTGAAAATTAGAAGGGAAAAGTTGAAAGAAGAAGGAGAGAAGAAAAAAATTGTAGAGGTAAAACTTGACATTTTGGTAAGAAAAGTAGAGGAAATGATGCTAAGAATCACCACGAAAGATGGATTTTTTATTCAAGATCACCATGACCCACTAATTACAAGAAAAGAAGAGGTTGCTAAACATGAGAAAATTCCTACTAATCATAATTACCATAGATTAGAAAATGGATTTATAGATCAATATATTGATAAGAAATCAGCTGATCTAATGTGTATGTTTGATGAAATTCCTCATTTTAATAATTTGCCTAAATATGATCAGTATGATGATAATTATGTTCTTCAAACTCAAGCTAATTTTATAGAGAAATCATTGGCTAGTTCGACAAAAAAGAAAATTTGGTTTTAGCAGTTTGAATACAGTGATCAGCCTATGCATATCAGTTATGAGAGTGAAGAAGAAAGTACAAAAAATTTGGAAATAAGTGAAGTTTCTCTACCTCTTTGTTTTGCCTCATTTCAGTTCATTAGAGACAACTTTAAAACAATCAATAATCAGTAGTCTTTAAGAATTGTGATGGACAACAAAGAAGAAAATAAAACTCTTGATCAGTGTTCTTCAATTTCACAAATGCAATTATCAAATTCCATCAAAATACCTGATCACATAACACCGGAAAGTTCTATACCACTATGTTTTGAATCATTTCAGCTTTTAAAGGAAATGTGGTATAATATATTTAGAGCAAAGGATGAGCAGTCTATATAAATCTATGAAGATCCATCGAAATTTATATCCAATAGGTTGCAGCAACCTTTCCAAGTCTGTTATGATCCGATAGCTGATGTGCTGGATAATGAATGCATTCAAATATTTTCTCCATTTATTGACTATGAGATTCAGAATCAAGATGATAAAAGTTTCATCAAACATAAATTTCTATTAGTAGAAATATCATCACAAAGCTTATTTGAAAATCAACAATTAATTTTGTAGGGAAATAACAGTTTAGTTTCATGGCATGGAGGCTATCCAGAACAGATGTACAGTTGCTTGGATCAGTTTAACATTTGTACATACACCTTTTAAGATCCTTTTGTAGAGTTTCTACAGTCAACAAAGGAAATTGAGTAATTCCTTATCTTCACATTTGTTGGAAAATTTCTATTGAGATGCAGAACTACAGTTTTGATAACCAACAAGAAAATGCAGCAAAATCTATCAAAGTATATAATGCTTGAATGTTTGCATTGGAATTTTCATTTTACCTAACCAACAGTTGGAAAATTGATTAGAATAAGTAGGTAGGATTCTAGTTTTCATTTTACAGCGAGTGTTGAAATAAATTCATTAAGATTCAAAACCAAGAAGAAATCTGTAAAGTCTTGATGATTTAGTAGTTTGGTTTGAAGGTTGCAGCACCTTCTTAGTTTCAGATCAAATTTTATTTTGCAGAAAAGGGTGTGTTTTCAGTTCAAGATTTTCAGTCATAAATATTATACAATACAGCATGTGCATGCCTGGGATTGGCCCAATGGATCAGGCTACTAGTCAATGGTGTTATTGACATCTGACAAGGAGATTGCATCCCCATGTGAAGCCACTGTTAGGGTCCTATAATAATAGGATTCATAATTTTGAATTTACTATGCTCCATATTGTAATATAGTACATACCTTTTCTTTCTACAAATGTTTTCCCATATTTAAAAGATGAAAAGAGGGTAAGTCCTAAAAAGAACAATCAAAGGACCAAAATAAACCGGAACAAAAAAGAATATCAAGTATAAACCCCACAAAAAGAGATAAAAATAAATGTTTCACATTTAAATGCCACTACAATTAGTTTACTTTTGCAAATAAAATTGTGTATAGCTTGTCCAAATTGCCACAATCCATGGTGGTCAAACAACTTAAACTTGGCTCATTCATGCTTTAAATTTCATGTTGATTAGATAGAAAATAAAGATTTATCCAAACTGTTTAATCTTGGAAAATTAATAATTAGGTAGAGAAATAAACAAGCTCATTACTTTAATCTGAGCCGTTGGATGTCATAAGGTTAGAATTAGATAGTTTTCTTATTAAAAAAGAAAATAAAAGGGTCAACAAGCTTAAATGCGCCCAAGAAAAGGAAATAAAAATGCTAAGGTAAAGAAGGGTAGGTAGAAACACTTTGTGCAAGTCATTGGAAATCATAATTTGGTTTATTTCTTATTACTAACATCCTTTTAAAACACATTTTCCCCCCTTTTAAAACGTCCCTTCTCCTTCATTTTAACCATTTTCCTTTTACTAATATCCTTTCCCCTCGAAGTATCCTTTTCCCTAGCTAAAACCCCCTTCTCCAGCTTAAAAACCAATTTCTATTACTAATATCCATTCTCCTTTACTAAATTCCCTTTTTTAATGCCCAAAACCCACTTACCAAAGGTTTGTAGTGCTTATTCTATGTTGGGACCCACTTCCAAAAAACCTTCCCCAATATCATTCCTAATATATTACTAAAATCCCACACATATTTCTCCCCAATGTTACTTTAACCTTCTGCTTAATACATGTTTAACATCCCACTATCATCTTTTCCCATACCTCCTTTAAAAATTTTAACCTATAGTTTCTCTCATATTAACCCATTTAATATCCCCATATTATATATATCCTCAATCCCTTAATCCATTCACATGTATTAATGCCTTACCCTATAGTTTTATTAACCCCAATCCCATATATCATTAGAATAGAGTTTATATTAAAAAAGCCTTTGCATACACATTTATGGTCCCACCTTTCCAAATATGAAGTCCCGATAGCCCTCTGATCTTTGCCATCGGATCCAATGACCCATACTCCATATCGTGCTCTTCGACAGTTTGATGATTAACACCTTAGAAGATTGTGAAATGCACGGTTTTGTAACCCTCTTCCCTGCTATGTGTCGAGTCTATATCTCATCACATCCTCTCATATGAAACTGCCAAACCACTGTTGGCCCATGCGATAAACCATTGGTTTTCCCCCTGAACAGTGCGTTAAACCATTTATCCATTGCAATAATCCACCATTCCTTTATGCGCTAAAGGCAATAAAACCAATGCAAAAACCCCCGAGCTACTGTTATAAACTCTACACTGTGCTAAATTGTTATACCACTTCGTGCAATGTATTAAGCCCCCACTATTTGAAATACGAAAGTGAAATTCCATTTCCAACAAAATTGAACCTCCGCAACCACAACTCACTTCACATATCTTCCTAAAGCCTTCAATCACGTCCTTGCTAACCTGGATTTCATTAACTATTGCTTTGTTTTGTAGGTATATCAGCTCACCAAGAAATTTGATAAACATTGGATACTAGTTGAATATTGTTTATTCCAAATTCTCGGTGATAAATTCGAAAAAAAATTCCTCAAACAAAAGATTCCATACAGCAGAGAAAGGATAATTTACATAGTAAATTGGTTTTAACAGAGTAAAAACATTTTCACCAACACAACAAAGTTTTTTACAAACTACTCTTCAAAGGAACATTCTATATTTTACATGTGCCTATAGTAAAAGATCATTTTTACTAAAAACACATAAACATGAGAGAGTAAGTGTGATATACTATGACAGTAAAAGTGAAAGAAGATGAAACATAGTAGTCAAAATAAAGGTTAAATGGTAACAGTAACATAACATTCAAGGTAAAACAATAAAGAGAACAGGGAAATAAAGATAATTAACAGAGTTTAAAGAGTTAAGCAGAATTAAAAGACAGTTATTAGATGACAAGGCAAAGTGAAAGGGCAGCCAACATGAAAGACAGAGGAAGAGGACAAAATGTGAGAAACCAACAGATAAACAAACAATCAGAAGATCAGTGCCAACTTTCAATCAGTTGAAAGGTGTCACTACCTTTTAGCCTTCTGATATTTTATTTTCTTGAATAATTCCTAAGATAGTTTAGGATATTTTGTATTAGTTTTTTGTATAAATACTTCACATTTCAAAGTATTAAGTGTGGATTATGGATTGCTAAAACACTTCTATAGATGTACTGATCTGAACCAGAGAGTTCTTTGTACCATTTTCAAGTCAGCAGACTAGATTGAGCAATAAAGATACTATATTATAGGATTCATGTGTTGGGCCACTTCAGTGAAGTACTCTCAATTGTTCTATGTTTTTATCTAAATTTTTCACATATATGCATGTTTTCGAAATCTAGATGTATAACAGGAATGTTATTTCAAAATATGTTTAAAAGAACTCTGTCTTGAACTGTTATGTCATTTTCATGTTTTCTACTGATATGCAGATTAGGGAATTCTTAATTGCTCCCTAGTTTCGATTGACCTTTGTCTTTTCCCTCATTATCTGGATCTGAGAACCCTTAATTTCTCTCTCATCCCGATTGAAACCATTTTCACCATCAACCTAAGGATCTGAAGTTACTCAGCTATCTTGCCCTATGAACAATTCCCTTTAGAACCTTGATTCTGATCTGACTGCTTGAAATTTTGACTCCATTAGCCCAATGGAATACAGACCTACATCTATCCATCTGAACCAGTGATTCCACCACCAAACCAAACCCAAAATCAAATCCTAGGTAATCCTACATAACTAGCCTAAAATCAACTAAAATCAACAAAGATAAATCATAAAGAGAGAGCCCTCTTCGAGCATTAAGAAGGCTAGATCCTAAGGCTTAAAAGTAGGTTTGTGGTTACCTCGGTAAGTTCTTTCTTTAACCTTGGGAAACTACTGAGTTTTAACACCTATGACCTCAACTTTACCATTATGAACTCATTTCCAATTGCACTATTAGGTGTTGCTTGCAACACTATCTTCTTGTATTCCTTTTTCTATGATAAAGTTAGCTCCAAATGGGTTGAGGGTGTGGGCCACCCCATGGAAATTATTCGTTAGGCCAAAGTTTCATAATCCTACCAATCCATGTGAGTTAAAGTTTTATTACTTAGTTTGAAGCATCACAACTATTCCTAGTTAAACTGTGGTGACCTTCCAAGTGTTCCACTATTGTAGCCAATCAATTTCAACCAGATCAACATTAGATTCTACTTCAACCTCTACTAGGATAACATAATCTAATATATTTGAATATGATCATACCAATACTTAATCTCTTCCAAACTTGGTTGAGCCACTACAATATATATCAGTATGGTTGGCTGAGCCACTGCTATGTTGCCATACATTTCTAGAGCTCAAACTCTTTTCCAAAAATAATAGACCATATGTTTGTTATTCTAAGTTTATAATTCCAATGACTAAAACCATTGTTTAATTCTCCACGATGAAACTAGTTATAGTTAAGAAATCTGAACGAAACAACCCTCGATTGAGAACTTCATAACAACTGAACTGTAACCACAAAACCAAATGAACCAAAAACAAAGAAACCACCAAAAATTTCAGAACTCGAAATCACATATCTTTGAATTGAAGATTTGATGCAGTCACAATAGTAGTATTTATAATAAGCCATGTGGGTCCATGGTTTCTTGTGGGCCAACCATAGAACCCAAATCCAAGTAAGGTCGATGCTTGACCATTAGACATCCATATGACTGACGACCCAGTGTAGTGATGCCTTGTTGGACCATATGATCGATTGGCATATAACTCTTAATGTCAAAAATTTCAAACCCATATGACCTTTCCCATATGATTGGATCCCCAGGGGTCATGGCTCATATGCATGATGACATCAACCTTATGTCATCATGCCACGTGGTAGCTTATGAGGGGTGCCATGTGTCACCCATTTTTGGAATTTTTTCCAACTAGAATGTACCATTTGAATCTTCCACGCAGTAACTCTTGATGGTGTCACATCATTGTGACAAAATCATCAGGGGGACCATGTCATGTCTTATGAATGTTTCCACATGTCATCACTTGATTGGGCCAACAAGACTGGTTTCCTATCATGTAACTCTTGTCATCATACACCATTCAATCTCTTCATTTGGTTGTCAAATCCATTCGATTTGTAGAAGTTGTGTGACATTTAATAATGTTAAATATTTTGCACATTCTACTGAGATCTATTGTTGATTATGTCAATGGACCATGGATATGTCCAAAAGGTGCACAGTATTTAACACATTAATAATTTTTGGCCTCCAACTAGTGTTTATTTTCAAATATCCCCATTTGGAATTGATGGAAAAACCACCAAACATTGATGCTCATTGATGTTAAACCAACCTAGATACACACCAAAAATATGCCTAACATGGTGCTAAGAACTCTCTGTGTATGACTATGAAGATGCTTCCCTTCTTTATTTCCTGCTTATAGTTAATATATGTATGAATGTATGCAAATATCTCCCCCTTTGAAATCAATTAAAAATTGTCACAAATGTCTATTAACATTTCCATATTCATGGGTGAGCATGATATTGTAGTGTCTCCTTATCTTCCCTTCATCAAAAAATTTTCCTTTATGAAATAATCATGCTCCGAAAACTTCTTGAACTGATCATATTCCTATATGATCATGTGGACTTGAAAAATTCATGTTTTCTTTTTGTTACCACATATTCATGTTGTTTCTAGCACCTTAAAAGTCTCCCCCTTGAGATCATGTGATTTCCTATGGATCTGATCTAATTCTCAATGTTGCTCTTCAAAGTCTCCCCCAGAGAGCATGATTCCTTCATTTATAAGTACATGTCATATAATTTCTTCATAGTGTGTTACTTGCATAGGATTTTTGCTTCAAATTTTCATTCAAATGATAGTCTTGCAGAAACCTTTGCAACCTTTTGTAAATCTAATGTGATAAGTCTTCTAGTGAGGAAGAGACCACTCCCATATTTTATCTAAGATATTTGAAACTTTCCCTTGGTATAGGTTTGGTAAAGATATCAATGATTTGTTCCATAGTTGGAATATATTTCCGTATGGTAGAATTATTTGCAACTTATTCTCACAATAAATGATATTTGATTTGGATATGAAATTTTATTTTCAAGTGCATGAAAGGATTTTTTGATTTATAATTTCTTTGGTATTATCGCACATGATAAAAAAAGGCTAACCATTATGTTCTTGAAGATCCTTCAAGCATTTCTTCATCCATAACATCTGAGTACAACATGTAGTTGTAAAAATATATTCTGCGCCAATAGTGGATAGAGAGATAAAACATTGTCTTTTGTTGAGAAAATAAACCAAACATTTTCCACGAAAGAATGCTACTCCACTAGTACTTTTCTATTCATCCACACTTTGAGCTTGATTTTCATTAGTGTAAGCTTTAAGAGTAAGATATGTTACCTTAGGATACCATAATCCATAATATATGGTGCCTTGTAAGTATTTGAATATCCTTTTAATTGCATTTACATGATATTCTTTAGGGGATGATTGAAATATGTCTACATAATTTGATCTACTTTAATAGATTCATTATCTTTGCTAAGTTTACAACCTGTAACAATAGGATTGCTCACCAGGGCACAAGTTTCCATTCCAAATTTATTCAATATTTCTTTAAGATATTTGGATTGAGATATGAATATGCATAACTTGGATTGTTGAATTTTAGTCCAAGAAAAAAGGATAATTTACCTACCATGGATATTTCTAATTCTTTCTTCATATTGTTCATAGAATTCATGCTCCTAAAATCATCATGACTACAAAAAATGATATCATCCACATAGACTACAATTATCATAATGTTATCTCCTTTAATATTGATGTAGAGATTACTATCAATTGAGCCTCTGTTGAAACCTTGTTGATGAAGGTAATTATCTAACCTACAATACCATGCCCTGGGAGCTTGCTTCAAAACATACAATTATTTCTTTAGTTTACATACAAAATCTTTTCATTTGGTTAACTAAAATCCTTCTAGTTGTTCCACATAGACTTCTTCTACGGGTTCTCAATTTTGAAATTCTGACTTTACATCCACTTGATATACTTTGAACCTTTTGAAACAATCAAAATCCAAGAACATTATAATGGCCTCCTGATTAGCCATAGGAGCAAATATTTCATCAAAATAAATGCCTTCTACTTATGCATAACCTTTGCATATAAGTCTTACTTTATTTATTACTAGTCCATTTTCATCAAGTTTGTTTCCGTACACCTATTTGGTTCCAATTACATTTTTGTCCTTTGATCTTAGGACATATTCCCAAGTTTGATTCTTCTGAATCTAGTTCAACTCTTTATCTGCGTCGTTAACCTAATACTCATTCTTGTTGGTTGGAGAAAAATTCTATGGCTCTATAAGAGAGAGAATTGTGACTTCCATATAATTCATGATATTAAATGTTATGGATCATGAAGCTAACAAATGATCTAACTAAAAACACTCCAAAACCATGTGTTGGGATTAATTTCTTTGTCTATTTCTTTACATTCCCAATACACTAATTAACAATGACATCAATTTTCTTAATTACACCGAGACCCAACAAAATTCAAAATCATGTATTGATATTGATGCTTTTATCTAATGTCTTATATCCCAAATATATATTGATTAACAATGCCATAAATTTTCTTATTTACATTAATGCCTAATGAGAATCATGTTTGAATAAAGAATTAAAAATCATGAAAAAAGCATTTCTAGAATTATCTATCTAAAACCCTTTTTACTATGGATAAATGTATCATCATGCAATATTTACTATATCATTTCAATTTATTTAGAAATTTGGAGAAGATAGAAAATGCATAAATTTTAGTAAGAAATATATTGTGCAAAAATAGGTGAAAACATATATTATTTTGCCAAATATTTTATTATTATTTTTATTTTATTTAAATGATTAATAAATTTAAGGTCTAGTGTAGGACAATTGGTGATGGTTGTGTAAATGAAGTAATATATGCAAGGAGGTCCATGGTTCAAATCTCCCCAATTCACTTATACCTATGCGATCAGAGGTTTTAGTGGTAGTGGTCTAGTGGTAGTGGATGGAATCCACAGTTAGTGGCAATGGTTGGAATCGATCTGTGTCGCTAGTATAAGCACACAATCATTATAACATTATTTCTCATCATCCTAAATAATCCCAATTTAATCCACTATTTTTTTTGTTTGTCAAGTTATCTTAGTTTGATTGTAGGCTTGACTTAACCATGATCGAGGGGGATCTAAGCTATCAAACTCACCCGAGGATCGCACCCGACCACACCAGGGCTTGACATAGATGGATTTTTTCCCACGAAGTTTCGAACCAATGACATTCACATCACAAAGTGACTTAACAATACACCCCATCAATTTCTATTCTAGGCCTTATGAGTTGAATAAGAGAGATTTAAACCTTGAACCTAGTGGTACATAACACTTTATTTAAATGATCAGGGAAAACTCACTCCAATATTTTTCAAATATATTATTATTTCTTTTTTATTTTATTATTATTTTTTAATATTTTTTTAATCTTTCTATTATTCCTCTTATTTTGTTTTATATAATTATATGTTTTAAATATTTATTTAATTTGAATGAGTAATAAATGTGATGTAGATATGCAATCCCCAAAAAGAAAGAATCGCATTGTGGAAAAAACCTAAAATGTGAGGCAGCGGTTCATATTATCAATTCCTTTTCCAGTTTTCTCCTGTACGGATATAACCAACGAGAAAGATAAGCTTGGAATATTTGATTACAATCTTGAAATGGCACAGACTACCGTATAAGTTGTAAAAATAGAGAACAAGATGGACACAAAAATTTATTTTATTTTTATGGTTTGGTTTTTGAGTTGGAATTGTAATTTTTGGTGAGTATGTTTTTTTTTTTTTTTTTTTTTTTTTTTTTGAATAAATATTTCATAATTTAAAACTTTAAAAATACCTAACACATAACAACACAACTTATTCACAAAGGAGTGGGTTGATAAGGGAAGACTAAAAATATTAAAAATGCAGACCGAACGATTTTAAAGATTCAAAAATTATTAAAATTTTAGAATAAGAAATTTTATTTACATTTAAATGGAGTGAGTTTAAAAAGATTTGATTTAATGGTGGAAAAATATTAGATTGATTTATATTGAAAAATGATTATAATGATATTTCATGAATAACTTGGAAGTTAAAGACTCTATATAGGAAGCAAAAGACTCCATATATTATTTAAATGATGTTTATATTTCAAATTATGAGCATTTTACATGGAAAAAGTAGAGACTCAATCACATTCAACCATTTTAATTCTCAATTTACAAAGTGTTCATAATAAAATATTAATTCATAGAATTGCATAAACATAAAAGGCACCTCATTTTTATTGTTTGTTCACAAGAAACCTTTAATAGAGAACCTCATGAATTTCTTCACATTATAAGCTTGCATAAAGATAGAAGCAACTCTCGCCAGGGGCTTTAAACAGACTGCCCAAGGAACTCTTCCACTGTAGTGTATTTCACGTCCGGATAGAGCTCAGTGGCCTCCACACCATGCGGCCCAATTTCAAAATTGTTTAAATGCCCTCTCAGGAAAATAAAGTGGCAGCAAGCCAAATAAAATTTTTCATCCCAAGTTTTAGCATCTGCATCACGAATGACAAATAAAATTTTACAACATCCAAATTTATCATCATTTTGACTCTCAAAAGATCAAGGAACATAAATATAGTGCATCAAGCAACGAAATAAATAATAAATCCATAAAGCTGATGTAAGTGCTCTTTGTTTTTAATGCAAGCTATTGGAACATGGGAAAATGTTAAAACTAATTTCTTTTTCTATGATGGAAAAATTGGTGACTGCTATATTTTATTGTAATATGCATATCTATCCGAAGGAATTACTTATGAATTGAACTTGTAACCTCTCAATAAAAATGGTGCTTTAACTACAAGAAATGGACCAATTAAACTAACCCTCAAGTTGCAATGGTTAAGACTATTATTTGGTAAAATGCCGAATTAAAAGAGATTTTGTTTTCAATTTGCTAAAAGAAAAGGTTTCCAAATTCTAACCTGCAATTTTTTGCTGCAACTCTTCGTCTGATACATAAACCTTCTCCAGAGTTTTTCCAATAATCTTCTCCCATAGACCCACAAGCTCATTCACTGAAAAAATGTTGCTAGGAGGCATTATATAAAGGGACTTGTTGAGAGTTCTAGGGTCATCCAGAGTCTTCATGGTATATGTTGCAACATCCTCCTCTTTTAAAAAAGCGGCTGCGTAACATGCATTTATCCATTAAAAAAATATTAACAAAAATTTTTGGGCCAAGTATTATAATTCTATTCATAAGAGAGTGAAGTTATTTCTTGGGCAAAAAGTAAACCCCACCTTTTGAATTCCCATCTCCATATATAGTAACATTATCCCTTGGAGGGAGTGGAGGGGAGGGAGTAAGGCCAATAAGGTCCAACTGCCCCAATGTTGACACAAAATACCTTGCAAAACAGTTGCATATGACATATGTGTAGGGGATGCCTTCTGCCTCAATGACCCTACGAAATTTCACAGTGTTCTCGACAATGCTGGTTGCAGGCTCCACTGTATTATGGATTTGATCGTATTCAAACCCGAACTCAGATGGTAAAAACCTCTGTCAATATGGTAACACACGACTGTGAAAATAGGCATTGTGAAATACAAACTATTTTAAATTTACACGTACAAGTCTCTCTTGATGAAATTGCTATTCAAGGAAGAAGCGCTTAATCGTTTGAAGATTTTTTATGGTACATTTTAGGATAAGGAATGAAGTTTATTTAACACTTTACAAAGTATTTGTTGAATTTTCTTCTAAATTACTATGTAATTATATTAAAAATGTTTCATAAATTGAAGAAAAAAGTATTGACAATAAAGGGACCAACGTGATTTTTGAAAGGTTTACATGGTACATGTTCATATGAATTAAAAATAAATACATAGTAATAACATGAGACCGAGAGATGGCTAGATACTCGACTTGTAATGGAATGAGATTGAGAAATGGCTAGATACGACCTATAATGATATTTTATTTAATAGATATATATATGAAAATATTAAAATTTATATAAAAAATATTTTAAAATTATATGTAATAATAGTAAAATTAGTTTTTTTTATTATTATATAAATATGATTTAGAAGGAAAATACATGCAATATTTTATTTTTCAAAAATAGTTATTTTGATTATTATTTAATTTTTATTAAATTTAAATTTCTATGAAAATATCATACCTTGATATTTCCAACTTCTTTAATAGCTTTGATAATATTCATTTGACTCATTTGCATGAACCCCCCTACAACTGAAATAACAATGTCCACTTTCTTAATTGCTTCCACAACACTTGCATAATCTTCTACAGTTCCCTGCACAAAAAGGGTAATGATCAACCATACTTACTGCTAAAATATCCCATCATTTTACAATAACAATATATTCTCCCCAATACAAGCTAAATCAAAGCAATTCTTTAAAGTGGTCAAGAAAAGTGATAATATTCATATATGCCATGAAAAATAATATAACAAAATAAATAACCAATCAAATTAATTAATAATTCACAACCACTTATTTTAGCTTAATAGAATTAAATTAATTAATACTCCATATCCATTTATTTTAATTTAGTATTTTTTTATACTTAGTAATAATGTATTTCCTTTAGCTCTAAAACAACAATGCATTCATTTATTATAAAAATATAAAAATATTTATTTTCAAAATGTCATTTAAATTAAAAATATATATAAATTTACAAAACATATAACTAAAATAATTCTAAATAATGCAATATCTATCACTTTAAAATAGCAATGCATTCATCCCATCTAAAAAATGAGATTTTTTTCTTTTAAATGATCGTGAAAATTTAAGATATTTTTAAATTTATAAATATATAATTAAAATTTAAAAATATAATATAAATGAAAATCAATATATTTTTATAATAATAATTTTGTTTCTTTATAAAATATTTTCAAAAAAAATATAAAATATTTTTTAAAAATTATAAAATAGAGAAATAATTTTATATATATAACAAATCAAAATATAATTAATATAAAAATAAATAATATTCATTAATAATTATTATAGAATTAAATAAAATAACAAATTTTTAAAATAAATAAACAAATTAAAATATATTTAATAATTAAAATTAATAAATATATTGTTAATACTAAAAAAATAAATATTTTTGTTAAATTTTTTAAAATAAATAAACGAATTAAAATATATTTAATAATTAAAATTAATAAATATATTGTTAATATTACATAAAAGGAATGGAGTTATGGTATCTTTTTGTTAAATTTTCAAATTGATAGCATGTATAAATTTAAATCAAAATAATATTAATGCTTAATATTAATTTTCAATGTCAATGGATTTTGGATACACAATGATGAAGTGCTTTCTTAAAAAACTCTTTGATGTGAAGTCACCCATCTAAGTGATATGTTAGACATAATAAAATATAATCCTACCAAAATTTAAAAAAAAAAACATTATTTTTCAATAATATTTAATATTACAACTTTTTATTTAAAAAAACAATTTTTTCAATAAATTTTAAAACTAACAACAAATTAAAAACTAACAATGAACAGATATATATATATATATATTAATATCAATAAAGGAATTTTTCACAAAAAGACAACCAACCATACTTAAAACAATTCCTACTTCTATTTCTATTTTTACACTCACGTAATATGTTTTTCTTCATACATGATAAACAAAAATAAATCATATTTAATTACTAACAAAAACTTATATTAAAGTTAGTTTTTTTAATGCAGTAGAAATATAAAAATAAACAGCACTTTTACAATGTGTTCTACCCACTGCAAGTACATAAACACGCTTCAAACAACCAGGAAAATTGCAGCAGAGTTACTGGTCTTTGTTAACTGGGTGTATATAAAAGACTATATAGGTCTTTGTTAACGGGGTATTTATCATAACAATACAATGAATATGCTGAATAAATCAGAATCAATGAGTATGCTGATTGGTTTTCATTTGATTTGATTTAAATGACATTTATCGTGCAGATCTATTAATTATCGCCCTAACACACGAATAATTTCCAGTATAGTTACCGAAAATAACTGAGCTCTTGTGAGTTCTTTTATCAAAGGCAAAGCCATGGAGATGCCTTCAGGTGCCATTTTATACCTGAAAGCTGCAAAATCTTTCATATACATATGAATATTGAAGTATGAAATAACCATACATGAAATATGATCAAACAAAGAATTAAATAGAAAATGATTATCAAGATATTGTTCTATGAAGGAGTGAGGATGAGTAGCACTTACAAGGAGTATATTAGCACCTAAGGCCATCGAGGATTCCAGGAAGTGGGCTTTCTCAGAATCAGAAGAAGAAGCCGTGGACTCTCTCACTAGAAGGAATGTAGGATGGCCGAAAGCAAGGCTGGCTTTGGCGATATAACGACCAATGTAGCCTGTTGCTCCGATTATCAAGATCCTGTTGTTACTGCTGCTTACCATTTTGCCCAATCTTGCCACTTGATTCAAAGAACCAGAGAAACAGAGAGACGGTGTATATAATTTACTCCTGGAGAGAAACAGAGTGACGACCGGATAACAGCTCGTCCGCTCGAATATAAATAGATGAAACTAGCGTTCCAGCAGGCTTTGGAAATGGATGGATGAGAATCACCCTCACACCAGAACAATCGGATAGGGATGACCCTCGGATGATTAGCATATTCTAGAAAGAGTTTAGTGTTTGGAAATGATACGCAACTGAAAATTGAAACGACAAAGTTTTTATTACTTTTGAACTGATATGACTTTTTATTATTATTATTTTTTAACTGTTATTAGTACACATACAAATGACCCTCGTATGATTAGCATATTCTAGAAAAGAGTTTAGTGTTTGGAAATGATACGCAACTGAAAATTGAAACGACAAAGTTTTTATTATTTTTGAACTGATATGACTTTTTATTATTATTATTTTTGAACTGTTATTAGTACACATACAAAAGCAAGCAAAGATTTTTTTCTGGCTGTCGGCCATTTAATGCCGTGGGTGTGCAGATCTACAATTAGATTTAAATAATTTTAGAAAATATAAATTTGATGGTGTGCAGTATATCTGCACACTTTAGGTTAGTACATATACAAAAAAGCAAAGTTTATTTTTCGGACTACAAAAGCATATATGTCTCTATTGATTTCAATGCAGACGAAACTGTTTTTTTTAATGGTGAAGCAAGATATTAATTATAAAATTAGATTTATTTGTAAAATTTGAGTAAATCATTTTCTTTGCAGTAATTATTAAATTAAAACAAGAAATTAAATAATTATTTTAGATAATTATTTTATTTTATTTTTTTCAAATTTTATAGTTAGCTATAGTATTTATGATGTTATTTGTAGCAAATATTTTTTATAAAGTGGTTATAACTACAATTTATTTAAAATTATAATGTTAATATGATTTTCTCACAAAAATCACAATTAACTTATATATAAAAAGTTGATATTTTATATTTTTAGTTGTATTTTTTGTTTTTGTTGTTCTTCTTGTTGTTTTTGTTTTTTGTTTTTTGTTTTAAATTGGACTAATTTTATTAATAAAACATAGTGTATAGGTCGAAACTTGTCTCCAGAATTGCTATGCTAGTCAATTCCGGAGGGAGTAGGAGTAAAAAATAAATAAAATACTGACCACCCTAGATAGGGAAACCAGTCTAAAAGTCGTTGTCCTTAGTGGGGAAACTAGCACTATCCAGAAACGATCAAAAGTTTGACATATTGTTCATGAATACATAATAACAGAGGAATTAAACAAAACCGAGATAAGAAACCTCTCATTTCGATGGTTGAGTATCATGTTAGGTGTCGTGCGACGGTGGCGGTGGCTCCTCAACAATAGGACACCTGTATTCATCAGAAGAGTCATCAGCTTTCTTCGAAGGCTGGGCGGCGGGTTCTAGCATGGTAGCAGTGCTGGCGCTACCCTTTCTCCTATCACCACCCATCCATTTAGGACTTCCACTACCACTGCCTTCGCTGCTGGTGGAGTGAGTTTCAGGCTTGATCGACAAAGCTTCGGATTTCTATGAGAGCTGTGGAGGTGCTAGAGCGATTATGGGTTTCCGTGGTCACTTTCTGGAGCCTGTTCCTGCAGAGCTTGAAGGCGCTTCCTGGAAGTAGACCGTGATTGTGGGTGTAAGAGGAGGTGTACCCAAGGAATAGTCATAGTGGAACTGGGCAAAATTTTGTTCAGGAGGCGGGGAGCGACTATCAGAGTGGATGGATAAGGGCGATCGTGAGGCCTGACCCCTTCCTCTACCACGATGACACTGCATCCGATGCCTCTGCGACATGCTAGAGTTGGAAACAGCTTGAGAGAGGCTAACAAGCGCATGTGAGGAAACTGAGTCAGCGATGGGGTCGACGAGATGGAGTTTCAAGAAGGAATGACAGTAGGAGAAAATGGGCATCAGAGCAAGCCTGAAATGAAGGTCGCAATGTGTCTCTTTGGGTGAGCGAGAGCTCGAAGCTAAGACAACAGAAAGACAGATGTGGCAAGAGGAGAATAGCAGTGATGGAGGACGTGGAGCCATTATGAAGAGCTTAGGGCGACGTTCCGGACTAGCATTAAGGCTTAGAGCAAAAATAATTAAGGTGGTATGCGGCGTGCAGCTGGAGTAATTTAAGGCTGCCGGACAGGCCCCATGCGTGGCCATGTGGCACGCGATGGGCCTGGCACCTCCCACATTCGTTCAAACTGAGTGTTTTTTAAAATTAACAATGACTAGTATTAACATTAAAAAAAAAAAAAAAAAAAAACAAAAATGAATAAAAAAAATTGATTATACTTATTCTTGTTCAAAGTTAAAAATAAATACATTGAAAATATGTATAATTTTCAATCCAAAATATAAAATCTGAAAAATAAAAACAATTTTAATTCAAAATATAAAATTTGAAAACAAAATAAAAATAAGGGGAAAAATGAAAAAGATAAAAAGATATATATATATATATATATATATATATATATATATATATATATATATATATATATATATATATATATATATATATATATATATATATATATATATAATTTAAAAAATAAATTTTATGATAAAAATACATAGTTTAAAATAAAATAAAAATTTTAAAATAAAATCAATGAAATAAAACTATTTCTTAAATTTCTTATTATATAAGAAAACCAAAACTTGTAAAATAATTCATGAGAATAATTTCAAAAATCATTCTTTCTCACATACTTTGCTTTACATTGCCTTACATTTTCGTATTTTCATACTCTCTTCACTTCCTCCTTCTCTTTTTGCCTCTCCTTCCTCTTGACTATTCAGGATAGTGGCAAAGGCTTTAAAACTTGGTTTGGGTAATGTGGAGGGGGAATGGGAGAAATCATTCTATCTCACATGCTTTGTTTTTCATTGCCTTACATTTTCTTACTTCCATACTATTTTCTCTTCCCTTCTCTCTATTTACCTCTCCTTCCCCTTGACTATTCATGATAGTAGTTAACGACTTTAAAACTTAACATTGGTAATGTGGGTTGTGAAGGGCAAATGGGAGATAGAGGGTTAATGGGATGAGGGAGACAAAATATGGTAAGGGTCAGGTGGTATTCATTTTTTAAAAAAATTATTTTATTTTTAATAATTTTATTTTATTTTATTTTTTAAAGTTATTTTTTTGTTATATATGGGAGGTTTAAAACTAAAGAATTTAATGGTGGAAAGTGAGGATTTTTTACTATTGGAAAAGATTCAAATTTAATGAGGGCTTAGCATGGAGCCATGGGGCACCTTGAGGTAGTAGTCTAATTTGTGGTGCACCTAGAGAGACCATATTAATGGTTTCATGACCTGTGTCACATAAGTGGATCAAAATCCACTCTCATGTCCTCCCCTTATTTTATGTCATTATTGAGATTATCTTGAGGGGTTGAGTGTAATGATTATTATCCTACCCAATCTTAATTATATATGTGTATGCTAACCGCTCAAAGAACCTGCAAGAATCCCTACCAGAGAAGATAGGGTATGAGCTTCGCGTACCAGGGAAATCCACGCCTCTGTACATAGTTTGTTATCGTTTTTCACTACTTCAACTGGTCTTCGTTATGGCGGCCGTTTCAGGAGGGGGAGCGGCAGCCCCCTCCTTCCGCAATGTTATTGCAGGAGAAAGCCATTCTGGGCAGCCACTGCGCGAGGGAACTTAGAATTCTGCACCAGTTTTGGGAGCTGCATGGCAAGCTCGGTCGAAAGGAACCTGTCTGCCGAGGTCTGTTAAGAAGCCACAATTTACTATACCACCAACAACATTGAATGAATACCGCGGCTACATGAAGGATCATGCTTTAATCTGTAAGTTCATAGGCATTTGGCCTACAGAAAAGGATTTACTGAAATGGATTCAAATCAAATGGCAACTTAAAGGGCACATTGACCTCAAATTTGGGGTGAGATGTTTTTTCACTGTTATTTTTACTAATTTATTAGACAAAGAGCGCATTTTTGAAGGCGGTCCTTATTTCTATAGCAACGCAGGTCTTTTTATTCACCAATGGGAAGAATGTTACAACCCAGATCAGGAGAAATTTCTTGCTGCCCCTGTTTAGGTTTGTTTGTTTGCCCTTCCAATTGATTTTTGGGCTCTGGCTATTCTGGAGGGCATAGGAAATTCCTCTTAAGATAGCTGATACAACTCGGCGGGGACGCTACACATATTTTGCTCACATTTGTGTATATATGAACATCTCAGAGCCTTTGCCTGAAATGATTGAACTAGAGTATGAGGGTAAACTCTGGAATCAACTTCTTGATTATGAGCACATTCCATTTCATTGGAGATGATGTCATGAATATGGACATCTCTATAAATCTTTCCCTTTGAATACTGTTGAAATTCCTCCGAACCCTATAAACCCTGATCAAAATCGACAAGAGGACGAAGGTTTCATTCCAGTCCAGGCGAAAAATCGAACTAGTCAGTCTTCAGGGACACAAGAACATAAAAGGTCGATGACTCAACAGACCAATCGATACGAGGTCTTGCAAACTGAAGGTGAACCAATGAATATAGCCTCACATGGTCCAGATTTGGAAGGTGGTTGTCCTGTTGAGGAACCTAGCACTCAACCTAGTGAGTCAGGGAAACGAAAAGCAATTGAAGATACTTCAGAGCCTGATTCAAGCCAGCAAAGGGAGATGCCGTTAGAAGAAACCCCTATGGATGTTGAACAGCATCAAGAGGAACTTTGTGCTGAAGAACGAGTGCTTAAGCGACTTCTGAATGATTGGAAAAATATTGATGACATATTCATTCCTATTGAAGAGAAACAGTTATATAAGGAAACCTTTGAAAGGTATCTGACAATGCAGGCACACAAGGAGGTCCAAGCAGTAGAACAGGGAACCACTCCAACTCCTCCAAAAGCTCCAAAGAAGTGGGGTTGAAGAACTTTGCAAGAATCTATACAGTTAGTAGGGGAAATGATGATCAATACTGGTAAGATAGTACTGTTAACGACGTTCTTTCAACAAAATTCGAAGTTTTCTCAATGAAAGTTATCTCATGGAATATCCATGGCCTCAATAGTCGAGGTAAGCAAATATTTTTAAAAGAGAAATTACGGTCTGAAAAACCTCAAGTTATGCTACTTCAAGAAATGAAAATAACAGGCTCTAAACTGAGTAGTCTTCTTAACACTTTTAACCCTCATTATGAGTCTATGGCAATCGATTCTTGTGGTACGTCAGGTGGCATAGTAGTACTTTGGAACCCAGCGGAAATTGTAGTGGAGGGTTGGCTTGCCTTTCCTCGAATTTTATCAGGGTATTTTAGGCAAATAGGCTCTCGAGAGAAGCTCTTTATCTCGGCAGTGTATGCCCATCTATTCTAGGGGAGAGACAGAGTTTTATTCAAGACATTCGTACCCTCAATCATCTCTTTCCTTCTCAGTACTGGCTAATTGGGGGGGATTTTAATATGATTTTGAATTTGGATGAAAAGAAAGGGGGACTCAGGCGCGAAGACCCTGATATGGCGTCCTTTTGAGACCTTCTTACGGATCTTCATCTAGTAGACATCCCAACAGTAAATGGTAAATTCACATGGAACAATCGTCGCGGAGAGCGCCATCAAATAACCTCCCGCTTGGATAGGTTTTTGGCATCAAAAGCGCTAGTGAGCCTAGATGTTTATTATGAAGCCGCAATTTTACCTTCTTTGGGATCGGATCATTGGCCTATCTGTCTTGACATTGATGTAAAATCTAGACCCATGAATCGGCCTTTCCGATTTGAACTTTTCTGGCTTCGAGATCCACAGTTTTTAGAGAAAGTTAAACACTGGTGGGAAATGCATTTACCTGTTGGGCGGAATAAAATGCATACCTTTCAGCTCCAACTTAAGCAGTTAAAAACTGAAATTAAAAGAACAGTTCAGTAATATCCATCAGGATCAACTTCGTCTTCAAGCGAAAATGAAAGACTTACAATAGCAAATGATTTTGCATGGCCGAACGGAAGCCTTGAGTATTGAGGAAGGTCTAACCCTTAGCAGCTTAGAAGAATGGAGAAAACAAGAAGAGATTTTGTGGAAACAAAAATCTTGAATTCAATGGTTACGGGAAGGAGAGCGTAATACAAATTTTTTCCATAAAACTATGATCCAGCGAAGGCAGCATGATCAAATATTTTCCTTGAAAGATGAGAATGGAAATCGCCTTGTCCAACATGAGGAAATGGCACAAGAATTGCGCAATCATTTCAAAGGATTGCTCACAGAGCCTATGCCAAACCGGGACGATGCCATTGCTAAAATAACAAGGCATATTCCTTCTATCATTACCAGAGAGCAGAATTTAGCGTTATTGCAAGAAGTAAGTTATGAGGAAGTTGAAGCAGCGATTATGCATTTGCCCAGGAATAAAGCTCCGGGACTTGATGGGTTTACTACAGAATTTTTCAAAGCTTCCTGGAGATTTATGGGTCACAATATAACGGATGTTGTTGAAGAATCTCGGAGGCATCGTAAGGTATACCCAGCTCTGAATGCCACCTTCCTTACTCTTATTCCGAAGAAGGAGCATGCTGATACACCAGTGGGATTTTGACCTATTGGACTTTGTAATTTTATTTATAAGATTCTTTCAACTATCATGGTGAATCGTCTTCAACCCCTTCTTCCGCAAATCATCTCTCCAGAGCAAACTGGGTTTGTTACAGGTCGACAAATTTTGGATGGAATCATTACTACTGAGGAAGCCATCCATACGTTACAATATAAAAGGGTTAAAGGTATGATGATCAAATTAGATTTAGCAAAAGCTTATGACCGGATCAACTGGTCTTATCTTTTGGAAGTTCTCAAGTGTTTTGGATTTGATCAACGATGGTTATAGTGGCTTTTCTCTTTTTTGTCCACACAAAATTTCTCTATTCTTGTTAATGGCATTCCCTCTCAGCCTTTTAATATCTCAAGAGGCCTTCGGCAGGGAGATCCCTTATCTCCATTCTTGTTTATTATAGCAGCAGAAGGGCTTGTTCGGCTACTTAAAGCAACTCTCTCAGAGTGCAGGCTTCATGGTTTGAAACTCAGGGGCCTCAGTCCGTGAGATCAGAACAATTCTTGCAATTCTTGATATTTTTATGGAAGCTTCAGGTACTGTAGTGAAAAATGAAAAATATCATGTTTATTTTCTGAATGTTAATAATGCTTGTCAGCAGTATATTGCTCACCTCTTAGGTTTTTGTATTGGCTCCTTCCCCATGCGCTATTTGGGTGTTCCATTATGTAAAACTCACTTAAGAGTTGCAGATTGGTGTGATCTCATTACAAATATGGAACACAAACTGCAAAATTGGGCGTTTCGAGTTCTTAATGCTCCCGGGTGACTAATTTTATTAAAATCAATTCTGCAATCTATTCCTATATATCATCTTTCTGGTAGAGCAGCCTCGAAAAGTGTCTGTAATCAATTGGTAAGTCTGTTTACAAATTTTTTATGGAAAGGGACACAAAATAGTCGGAAGTGGCCCCTAGTGTCATGGCAGACGATGATTAAAACTAAATCAGCAAGGGGCTTGGGTCTTCGTGATCCCTTCCTACTAAATCAAGTGATGGGCACAAAAATCTGGTGGCGATGGCTCCAAGGGGGACAAGATTTGTGGAAGACACTCTGGGAAACTAAGTATGAAATGCCACACTCTATTTCCGAAAAATTGAAAATTGATGTGGTTCCTAAAGGATCAGCAATATGGAATCTTGCAGCAGGTAACCAATCTCTTATTCACCAGCATAGTTTTTGGGAAGTAAGGGATGGCACAACGACACTTTTTTGGGAGGATTCGTGGCAGCAAAGAGAGAAATTATTTACTCGTTTAGATCTTGCTGAACTCTTCTTATTCACCAATGCTCCACACCACCGTTTTGTATACAATTATTGGACTCAGCATCAGATGGCTCACTGGAGGAAATGGAAAGGCAAAGTGGCATGGCAAGACGCACCAGACACTCTGCAATGGCAAAATTATGATCGGGAGATGCAGACCAGGAAAATAAAGATACAAACAGGGACAGACATTCTTCGTTGGGGTCATCGCACAAAAGGAATGTTTACCATTAATTAAGCTTATCATATACAAGGTCATACTAATCATGCTCATGTTTCCCCTGTTTGGAAGAAAATATGGGTCATGTATCACTGGCCGAAAGTGGCTTACTTCTTATGGATTATTGGTCATCAAAAAATATTAACGTGGGATAATATGCAAAAGTGAGGTATGATAGGGCCGTCAGTTTGTTCCTTTTGTAGACAAGCCAATGAAACCACTGAGCATATTTTGAATAGTTGTGGCTATGTTGTACCTCTTTGGCGCAGTATTGAATTTACTTTCAGGCAAACATATCGTGATCCCACCAGCGTGGTTACCACCCTTCTCAATTGGCATAAAGGTGGCTATCAATGTGTGCTTTTAAATCACGCATGGCAGCTGATATTGGGTTTTTTAATTTGGGATCTATGGAAGGAACGTAACCAATGGATTTTCCATGGAGAGGAAAATGACAATCACAAGGTCTGGGAAAAGGTGCTTGCCAATATAAGAGAAACTATCCTCGTTGAAAAATGGCTTCAAGATGATTGGAAGGCCGAAGGATATGAAGCATAAATATTACATAAGTTAAACATCCATCCGCATATGCTAGCAGGTAATCTCTGGAAATTCAAACCTCCTCGGCCACATTTCCCTCACTGTTGGCAATGACCTACTCAGGGATTTATCAAACTTAATTTCGATGGTGCCTCTAAAGGCAATCCTGGGCAAGCTGGCATAGGAGGTGTGTTCGAGAATTCCCAAGGTGAAGTCTGTCGAGTTTATGCTCTGGATTTGGGGTATGCAACGAACAATGAGGCAGAATTGGCTTCGCTCCAACATGGATTAATCATAGCTAAACGCGAACATTTCCACCGACTTATAGTCGAAGGAGACTCTGCTATGGTGATTGGAGCTTTGACTAAACTTCAAGAAGGCACAAACTGGGATAAAATTAGCAAAAGTTGGCGCACTGCAACTTTGCTACAAGAAATTGAGACTCTGGTTACTCAATTACACTACATCATTTCGTCTCGCACTCGACGAGATTGTAATGAAGCGGAAAATTATTTGGCAAATTGGGGTTGTCAAAATTGTGACCGAAATCTGGATATTACTCCCTCTGCAAGGGCTTGGGATATTGAATTTTACTCATTGCAACTTATAGTAGACATAGATCTCCGAACCCTTCATATGCGAGCCAACCCTTGATCGAGGTGCGGGCCAGACCTTCCATCGTCAACGGCTTTTATTGCCTAAGATGGCTATCAGTTCTTCATTACGACCATGATCTCTAGTATGAGGACACAATCATTTGTCATTATACCCTTGCATGCCGATGTGATGGCTCTTTACTCCTTCTTCCAGGTTGGTTGTATGCACATTTGTATTGTGCTCTGGTTTAGTTTTGTGGTTTGCTACAGTGCAGGAGGGTATATCGTGGGTGCTTCCAGCTCTTTCCAACGACTATTAATAGGGTTTCAGTATGTACAACCTCACTTTCACATTTATAAATCTGTGTGTTCTTTGCAGTATACCATGGGTTTCTCAAAGCTGAAGGATGTCTTATTCATTTTTCCCTCATGCTATTTACAAAAAGATGAAGAGGTTAATCCTTGTTTCCGAAGCCCTGCTTTCAATTACTGTAGTATCATAAGGTTTTGGAAGCATTTAGATGTGGGTTTCCTTAACTGTTTTTTCCTCTATCATTGCACTGCTTTTCATGGCAATTATGGAAAGCTGCTTTGTGGCACGAGCCCTGCTTTCAATTATTGTAGTATCATATGGTTTTGGAAGGATTTCGCTGTGGGTTTACTTAACTGTTTTTTCCTCTATCATCGCATTGCTTTTCCTGGCGATTATGAAAGGCTACATTGTGGCAAGACAGGGGTTTCATATTGCCTATGCTGATTCTGTCTGTTTCTTTGTATTTTTCCCGATTTGGTTAGCACGACGACAGGGGTTTGTTGTTTTGCATGTCGGCTCTGTGGGCTTAGTCGCATTCTGTCTGGTTCTTTCTACATGAGGCTCATCCTTCGTAAAGTTGGCCCTTCTTATTTAGTCCTGCGCACATGTATTTCTATTTAGCCTTGCAACTGGTTCCGTCGGCCTGTCTTTTACAGATTATCTGCCTTACGTTTCTGCTCTGCTACTTATCTTTTTCTCACAGGCTTTCAGGGAGCCACTATGACAAAGTTCACATTGTCAGATCGTAAATCAAGAGGCAAGGGTAAGGCACCGAAGGTCCTAGAGCACTCTTGTAAAAGGGGGCGTAAAACAAATGAATAGGCTATCGAGAATCTGGTGAATGCTTATACAACCATGACCCCTCCACCTATTCGCAAGCAAATTGAGGCATGGGAGCAACGTAGTTTGGATGAAGAAGTTGATATGCAACAACAACGAGTAACTCTGGATTTCCTGCATGACCTTGGCAGTACTAGGGGTAGGGTCTCTTTGTTCCAGCAAACTGTTAAGATGTATTGGTGCCTTAAATGTGTTCTTGCAACAGCCCTCATGAGTATGAAGGAACATGATTCTCCTTCTTCTTTGTTATTTGAGCTTAACCATATCAAACAGGATATGACTACTATGACTAAGGTTCAGCAGCAGCAGAATGACCGCATTGGACGTATTGAAGAGCAGCTGCGAGATCTGCAGTGGGTGGAGCTGCTTGGGTCAGATGACGATCCAGCCCCTGTGAAATCTTCTGATGTCTAGTCCTTCTTCTTTCTTTTTGCTCATATATATTTTTTGTTCAGCGATATTATAGTTATTTTTGTATATGTCAGTATTATGGACATAGTCGTGTAGCTCTTACTGCTACAGCTACACTGAAACAGTATCGTTTTTTGCTAGCCTTTAACTGTTTAAGATGGCCAACAAACCTGGTTTCCCTTTGGGCAGGTTGAGGCACATTTTTTTGCTGTATTATTTATGCAACTTTCTCTTTATAATAGAAAAGACAGGTCCTACGGAATTCACAAAAAAAAAGAGATTATTATCCTACCCATCTAGGTTCAAATCCCTACTAGTGACATGTTGAAATTTGATACATTAAAAGATATTATTTTAATAGCTTCCAGCTTAAATTTTAAGCACTTCACTTTTGCCTTCTTTATCTTGATGATGAACTACAGTTGGTAGTTCGAAACACGTTGGTTCCTAAATTTCTTATGTGATTTCCCGGAAGATTTATGATTAAAAATTCTTTTGTAACCATTAAATAAATTGTAGAGATTAACAAATATGTGAAAATATTTATTATTTGTTAATGGATAAAATAAAATAAAAAATTAATTATTGAATAAATGGTAGAGATTAACAAATATGTGAAAACATTTATCATTTGTTAATGTATATAATAAAAAAATTAATGTAAAGTAAAATATTTAAATGATGTTTCTTTTGTAACCATTCAATAAATAGTAGAGAGTTTCCAAAAAATTGTAACACCATATTCATGAGATAATTATAAAGATAACATGAAAGTCATTAGTTCACAATACTTGCTTATATCTTACTGAATTCCAACTTTCAATGAGTATACTATGGTTTGAGAAAAGATATGAGATCCCTCCTCAATCTCCTATTGGAAGATTCTCTCAAGAGGCACTATGAAAATATGCTTAAAGAATGACTTTATTGATAGATTTTTTATTTTTTCCATTTTCTTGTTTGTTTGTCCTTTTCCACTGGATGTATGTATTTTGTATATTTGGAGATATAATTGTACATCTAAGGAGAAGTTTCCTTTTACATTTAAATAGGGTTAAGTTTATGGCAAGCCATATTTTCTAAGCTATATTTAGTGGAAGAACTTGGATATTTTTTATCTTTCTTTATAAACCATAATCTTAATTTTTTTTCTATATTTCTTTCATGTGCATGTGTATATTTTATTTATTTATTTTAAACCTTTTATGCACAATAATATTAGTTAAAAGCTATGATTATAAACAAATTGTACTTTTAACCATATAAAGAAAAGAAGTAACATCAGTTTTTTTTTATAATAATTAATTCGTAAAGACTATGATTTCAATTAAGTCACAACTGTAACTTAAAAAAAAATTGGTGCCAGTGAAAGGTTATTTTTTTATTAACAATATTGATTTTCAAAACCATAATTCGAAACTATATAATTTGAACATTCACACCCTTCCAAACCAGGAAAAACAAAAAAAAAATGCCACCAATCATATCACCTTTTTATTCAAGTGTTTTTTAAAGTAAAAAAAGTATAGATCTTTTGTATTTGAGTTGTTCGTCGAAAGCAACAATTCTTATTAGGTAAATAATTATGTTTCTACTAAGTTGTCCAATAATTATTTTTATACGAGTGTTTTTTCATGCATCATACTAATAACTAATTGTAAGTAGTTACCAGGAAATATTTTATGGACATGACGAGTGTTTAGTGATGTAGTTATGTGTTTAGTAATTTTTTTATTTTATTTATTAATTTTTAATAAAAAATATGTTTTTTAAAATAATTATTTAAATATATGATATTTTAATATAAAAATTTAAAAATGACTTTTTTAATAAATATTAAATTTAGTGAAAATTTTAGAGGTTAATATTTGCATTTGGGCTAATTTTTTATGTTTTTTTCAACAAAAATTCTTCAATTTCAATTTTTCCTAAAAATGATTCAGAAATTATATAAAATCATTAAGAATTTTAATATTTTTGCAAACATATTGCTAAACATTTTATAATTTGCATGCTAAAGATTAATAAGATTCACCTAAATTTCTAGACTTTAAAATAAATTTCCATTATTTCTAAGACTATTATGCAATATTTAAATATGAATAACCTAAATGTTATTTCTTAGAACATTATATTTATTTAGTTAGAAATGTGTAATGCTCATTAAATAAATGATTGAATTAATGTTTTTGTTTATACTAATTGATTCATCAATATAAAGATAGTTTAATAAACTTATACTTTTATTCTTAACATACAAGTTGTTAATTTAATATGATTTGGTTTATATATTGTAAATTTTTCTGTAATTTTTTTAAATTAATAAATAAATGATATATTTTAGAAAAAAATATTTAAAATATTTATTTAAATTTAAATTAATTTTTTATCGAAACAAACATGTAGATGGATTGCTATATTCACTCAAATTACAAGTCATTTGAAAATTATTATAGTTAAAAGGCTTGATTCTAATTGGGGAAATTATGTATTTGTGAAGAATTACTTTGATAAATGGAATTTTTGGATGGAAAAATTAAATATTATATTTTTTAATAAATATGATATTTGATTTATTTAATTAAAATATTTCAATTTAATTATGAAAATAAGATGCATGTGAAGAATTGTTTAGAAATATTTATAGGCAATATTAATGTTATTTTTTATCAACAACATTATATTTATTTAGTTTCTTGTGTTTGATATTGCTAGTTTTATATATATATATATATATATATATATATATATATATATATATATAATTTGGAGTAAATTAAATTGTCAATTATATTTTCAATAAATTGTTAAAATTTATTTATTTATATAAATTAAATGGTTAGTAATTGTTAATAAGCATTAAATTTTTTAATTCATGACACAATTTACAGATTTAAAAAAACTATAAACCTAACGAGATGATATTATTATTAAAAAATTAATATATGAGTTAAACATATATGTATTTAGGAAAACATGTAACAAGATTTTTAATTATGGATATTTATTTCCACTTTACTATGAAGATTCACTCTTTATAAATAGACTTTGTGACAATAACATGGCTTACTAATACCATATATCCAAAAAACATAGTTCATGTTCACAATTTTATTTTTAAATAATTAATTTAATTAAAAGTGCAGAAAAGACATAACTGCTTTTGAGATAAATCTCAACCTTTGATTTGTCACTACTAAGAATATTATAAAATATTGAGTAGAGGTTAAATCCCAACCATCCACTTAATAGTTATAGATAATTAAGTTAAAATTGTGAAAGTGTTATTCCAAAATAAATACACTTATAAGCATAATTAATATGTTAAATTGCATATTTAGAAAATTACTTAAATTCAAATTAATTTATCGCATTTGGATTTTCCTTTCACATTAATAATGAATTTATATTTTTACTCATGATGATGATGATGATGATGGATGGTTACCGTCCGTTAAGACCAATGTCGTCTGTTAAGACCAATGTCGTCTATTAGACCTTAAGAGAGGAGAAAGAATCTAAGTTTTATTTTTCAAAATCATATTTCTATGGTCAAAGAGAAGGGAAATAAGTTCTCCAAAATCGTTATAGGTGGGTTGGCTTAATAGGTCAAGAAGATTGGAAGTGTGGCAAATGGTAGGGAATTGAGAGTGAATGTGAGTAAGAGTCGGGCAGTCTAAAAGGAAATGTTTTTTTATCTTCTACCTACTTGGAATCCCAAATCTAGCAGATTCTATTGTTCCAAGGGGTCTTGGGAATAGACCACCGCCCGGTCTCACTCTGAAGCTCATGGGAATTAGTTCTTATCTTAGCGATGTTCATTTTTTTCTTATTAATAGACAACACCGAGATATAATTATGATTATCAAGGGTGGGGTTGATCACTTAATTATAGTATCTTAGCTTCCTTGGGAATAGACCACCGTCCAGTCTCACTTCAAAAGCTCATGGGAATTAGTTTTTATCTTAGTGATGTTCATTTTTCTTATGATGTTCACTTAATTATAGTTTTTCCCTCCAACTCGTGATCGTCCCACAACTTGTCCTTAAACTTGGAGGTAATAGTATTTTTGATATTATTTTTGCTTCTTATACTGGGCTCCTCCTTAATTCCCCAATGGTTGAGCTAGGACTAGGCATCCTTATCCTCCCACCCTTAAGAAAAAAGTGAAGAGTTTGACTAGAAGTAATTCATTTAAAAGTTATTTACCTTTTAAACTATTAATAAATATGTATTAGTATTTTAATATGAATAATAAAATAGAATAAAAAATTATAAATAAAATTTGTTTTATATTTTATAGAAAGCACTAATAAAATTTTGTTAAATAAAAATATTTATATTAAGTAAATAGAATTTATTAATACCAAGTAAATGTTAAAATTCTGCAAAATATATATATATATAAACATTTATATTCTTAATAAATAATATTATAAATTTCTAATTATTTTTAATTTGTTTTAAAACCGTTTTACAATTTTTAAAAAATATTTAATAAATGTGTAAAATTTATTAATATATTTATAGCTTCATATATAGAATCTTCATAATTTCTCATCTTTTGAACATGCATTCATATATTAGGGGAGTTTGTTTACTTAATAATGGATTGCATTTTATCACTTTTGTTTTTATAATTAATTATATATATATTTATTAATTGCATTTATTTAATAAATTATAAAAATTAATTGTATATAAAAATTTATTAATTGTATTTATCTAATAAATTATAAAAATTATTTGTACAAATAAATTTATTAATTACATTTATTTAATAAATTATAAATATTTTATTTAAAATTGAGGTTTATTATTATTATTATTATTATTATTATTATTATTATTATTTTGAAAAATAAGTATTTGAAACCTAATATATTATAATAGAACAATTGTTAATTAATTTTAATTTTTATTATTTTAATAATGTGTAATGCTTTAATTTTTTTTTAAATAAAAATATTTTAAAATTATAAATTTGAATTAAATAATTTGTAAAATTTTAATATCTTAAACAATTTTTCAAAAATACTAACTATCAATATTTAAAAAAAAAAAAAACACATTTAAATAGGAAAAACTACATCCTATTCACAACTATAATTCTTCCTCTCCATTAAATAGACCTAATCCTGGATGGTAATGGTAGAAGAATATGTTTTTAGGCTTATGTTTTGAATATAAAAATGTCGATTTCATAAGACTCTTAAAAAAATGTAACTAAGAGACAAACTAAAAATATTTAATCATTGTGCTTATATATATATATATATATATATATATATATATATATATATATATATATATATATATATATATATATATTGTGCTAGTATATATATATTTAATCATTGTGCTAGGTGTATATAAAGTACACAAGACAAAAATTTGTCCACAGGGTCAGCATCCACCTCTTTTCGAGACCCATCATTGTATAATGAGTGTCCCGACAGGTAGTCATCCACCGATTTATTCGGAACATCGAGATAGATGGAAATCCATAAGTGTGAGGCATGAAGTCCACCGCTTACGCTTACCACTTTAGGTGTAAACCTAATGTTCTATTCTACCACTTTAGGGGAGAGGCTTCTATTGTTGTGCAAGGACCAATATTAGTTATTGTATTGGTCCCACACATCCATCAAACAAGAATGACAAATATTTGATAATATGCACATAAATATTTGATAATGAGTTATATAAGTTATATAAATATGTCCAAAATGGGCCCAGTTTTTTACTAGACCAACAACTGTCATACACCAAGTCTAACATCACAAGTTGACAAGACCTATTGTCTCAAGTAACTCCAGTTCTGAATTACCAACTAAGGCAAAATGCACTACAAAACATTACAATGCTACCCATCCAAAAGTACAGTTATCCCATCAAACAGTCATCCACTAATTTTGCATTGGGGCAATAGATCTCATTGCTGAGTAACACCTGGACAAAGACTGGGTAACACCTACACAAGGACTGAGTACCACTTGCACAAAAATAGGTGAAATGTTTTTCAGCCATATGTACATGTTTGTTTAACCATTCAGCCTATTGAAGACATTAAATGACACCATTCAATTCAGGAAATAGTTCACCCAGCCTTTCATTTCAAGAATTAAACACAACAGCCCTGGAATTACAGGGATTAAATTCAGGAAAGCATTTCAATTGAGGAATTAAATTTAGGAAAGCACAAGGATCAACCATGAAAGATTTTCAGCCATTGGATCATGTAAAAATCAATCCACAACACAGAATTAAATTTGGGAGATGGAAATCCATGCCAATCTTCCCTACCAATTAAATTCTAGATCATAAAACTATAAAACATCAACTCTTACTGCATTTGAGGCATTCATTATACTCTTAAACTACTACTGAAATACATTCAGAGTTTTCAGACAGTGTTCCATTCATTTTGCAGACATACAGTTTTCAGAAAGTGAGTTTTCAGACAGTGAGTTTCCATTTTGCAGACATACAATCCTTTTCAGACAGTGTTCTAGACATACAGACAAAGTGTGCTTAGTGTTACATTCCAGACAGAGTGTGTGCACAGTCTTACATTCCAGACAGTGTGTGTACACAGTGTTACATTCACTCTCTTCATCAGTTTCTGGAGCGTTGCTGGAGACATACAGGTATTTTGTTGTTCTTCAATAATGTTATTCAAGATATCGAGTACTTTATCATTATTTTAGTTGAGAAAATCACGTAGATTAAAGAAGCTATGAGTGTTCAAACTAGCTTACTAATTAGCTACTCCAAATTTCAAGTTGGAAATTTTCTAAACCTTTAAGTCCAGTATTGAGTAAAATATTTCAAGAAATTGTTCCAACACACAGTCCCCTAAGAATAGTACATCAATTTCTGTGGAGAAAATGCAGTTTTCAGTGTTCAGGATATTACAAGTCCATGTAGCTAACAGCGTTTAGGCTATTAAAAGTCCATGTAGCTAACAGCGTTCAGGCCATTACAAGTCCATGTAGCTATTTCTAGTTTCCTACAATATAAATGTAGTTGCCTCTTCCTTTTGTTGTGCTTATTAACTAGATTTGGATATTGACTTTATCCTAAGTAAAATATTTCAAAAATTATAAGAACAATAACCTACTAACTACATAGGAACAGTGCCTGCTAACTACATAAGAACAGAAACCTACTAACTACATAGGAACAGTGTCTGCTAACTACATAGGAACAACAACCTACTAACTACATAGGAACAGTGCCCTTCAAAATTTATAAGAACAAAAACCTACTAACTACATAGGAATAGTGCCTATTGGGCAGAGGTTTTTCCTAAGAAAAACAAAGGATTCATAAACCTTGAACACCTACAGACAGTCCATGTCTAAAGATAAGTCCAGTTTAAAACAGACACTTACTGATTTTAGACAAGTCCATGTAGCTAATAGCCATGTAGGTATCACATATCTTTCTCCTGTTGATATTACAAGTAATAAATAATTGACAAGTAATACTTCAATGTCAATTAATTCATAACAAACATACATTTCTAGTTGCCTACAATATAAATGTAGTTTCCTCCTCCTTTTGTTGTGCTTATTAAGCAGATTTGGATATTGAATTTATATTAAATAAAATCTGTCAATAAAAATAGTTCTAACACACAGTCCATGTCCAAAGATAAGTCCATTAATTCACAAAAAACAACTAAAGATTTCATGTTATTAGCAAAAATTTTGTAATTCATACATAATTATAGTTTACTCTATACAGTTGTGCCGTAATAATTATCAAATTTCTTAATGATGTCAGAAATTGCAGGTTGTAGCCATGCCAAGAATTTCTGTTGCAGATCGGATAAGGAACAGGAGGCGAGGGAGAAGGGGGGCCCAACTGTGCAACAGTTCATCAGATGAGGATGCCAATGCTCCCATTGCTCCCAGTAATGTAGTTGAAAATGACCCTGTGGTTGCAAATCATCCCAGCCCATCATCAGCCACAGAGCCACCTTCGACCACAATACAAGGTGCAATTTCAACAAATAAAATCAGTGCAATCAGAGTTGGATGAAGCAAGACATGCTTGCTGCAATTGATGACATCGAGTTTAAGGGATATTCAATCCGTGCATCTGCAAAAAAACATGGTATTGTTGCCTCTAACATACATTATTGGATAAATGGGTTGACTAATACAAACCATAGAGGGCTTGTTACAGTCATGACTGAAGAGGAGGAAGATGAGGTGGTGGAGTGGTGTAAGGAGATGGCCCAATTGGGACATGGGTTAGAGCTTATACAACTTAAATCCACTGTAGCTCAAATATTTCAAGGGAGGCCAAACCCCTTTAAAGATGGTTTTCCTAGTAAGTCATGGTGGACTAGGTTTAAAAAGAGGCATCCAGACCTTGTGTTACGTACAGTGGAGGGCCTTGACAGAGACCGAGCTTTAAATATATGCCCTGAAATTGTTTCCAAGTTCTATAACACTCTTTCTGCTACATATGACCAGCACTCATATGCCCTAGACCATATATGGAACTGTGATGAAACAGGCTTACAGGCAGGAAGAAATTGTGGTATGCGGGTAATTGCCAAGAGAGGGAGTAGAAATGTGCCTAAGAGCAGGGAGTGGATCACAATTATTGCCTATGTCAATGCAATTGGTTCATCAATACTAGGATTTTATCTATTTAAAGGTAAAACTCAACTAAAAAATTATATACAAAATTGTGAACCAGGGGCATGCATGGCTGCACATCCACATGCATGGATGACAAAGGAACTATTCATAAATTGGCTTTGCCACTTTACTGCTTCTGTACCGGGTGGTGTCTCACCTGAAAATAGGCACTTGATGATTTTAGATGGCCATGGAAGCCACATGGATATGCAGACAATCGAGGAGGCCAATAAGTTGGGCATTGACCTGTTAACATTGCCGGCTCATACTACTCACAGATTGCAGCCCCTTGATGTGAGCGTGTTTGGGCCTTTCAAGAAATATGTCAGGGTCGAGCAAGCTTCATGGATGGCAAAGAATCCAAGGGTGGAAGTAAAGAGGTTTGAGCTCGTTGAGCTTGCAAGTAAAGCATTTAAAAGGGCTCTCACACCTTCTAATATCAAGGCTGTATTTAGGAGGACTAGTATATGGCCACTCAATTTTGATGCTCTTATGCATGATACCACATGTAGCCAAGCATTTGAAGTGGAAGGTCAAGAAGCAGAGAACTTAGAAGATCATTTTAGTGCCCAAGAAGATGTAGCTGCTGCTGAAGGTATAATTTCCCTTTCTGAAGTGTTGTTCTATGGTGGTGATGATTCTGAGCATGTCAGTGAGACACAATTCAGTGATGAACCAACTAACAATATCAATGAGGCTGTGACACCCACTGATGTAGCTGACATTGAGCAATTGACCATGCCAACCCAAGTGCACCATCATGGCTGGCAGAGGCCGTGATGAATATCACTGGAAATAATGTATCTACCACAAATGAGGATGAAAGCATGGACATGCCTTCACAACCATTAGGGTTGAACACCGAACTTGTTCATTATTTTGTGGACAATGGATCACTAGAAGAGGAGTCTATTCAGCATGAAGTACCTGAAGAAGACAACAATGGGGGCCAATCAGTTGTCCCAGAAGATGAAATCCAGCAGGCAGGTCTAGAAAAGCAGAGATTACTTGGCGCATTTCTAAAGCTACTAGTAGAGATATTGAAGGCCTCATCAAGGAACTCAACTTCATATTATTTTCGTTTAGGGAGGAGTTCACAATTGCTCACATCTGAAGATTATATGAATTTAATGTTCGAGTCTGAACGTAAAAAGAATGAAATTCAGGAAGCTAAAAAGAGAAAGAAGGAGTTAGCCAATGAAAAGAGGGTTGCAAGGATTGCAATAGCAGAAGCTCGAGCAAAGGAAAGGTTGGAAAGACAAAAATCAAGGGAATATAAGGAACAACAAAAGAAATTGGCAAGGCAACAGAGAGAGGCAAGAAAGGTTCAGCAAGAGTTGGAAAAAGGACAAGGGGTGACAAGCAGCGAAGACCATGGTTCAAGCCAGTTTGAGGCAAATAGGTTGATGTCTAACACGCTGGACCACATTGGAGAGTAGACACCATCATTCCAAGACCTGATTAACAGCCAAGTCCCTAGCTATCAGGCAGGGGTTAGGCCTACCTCTTATACCCCTACCAGTGCAGGTTTGAATCCTAATTGTGTTTATATGACACCTGCAGTTAGTGATGGGGTTAGTAACACAAGTGGACACTTGGGCTACTCAGTCCCACCATGGCTACATGGAGAAAATTGGATTCAACCATATGCCAACATTCAGGCACATCCTAATCATCCAATGTTGGGCAGTCCACCATACTTGGGCAATGTAGGAAATGGAAGCCATCAAGCATAGAGGTGCCATGACTTAATTTTTGTAACTAAAATACACTGTGATTTTGGTAAGGATCAAATAGGTTTGCTAATGATAGCATCCATGGATGTTTGGGAAGCTACAAACATTTTCAAATTAGTATGTATAAAACAGTGTCTAAATCCTACAAGTTTGTTAATCCGTTGAAGTTATAGCCTTAGCCAATATTAGATTTTTTATCAAGTTATATATCAAATAGTTTATAATTCCTACATATCAAACAGTTTCTAAATCCTACAAGTTTGTTAATCTGTTGAAGTTATAGCCTTAGCCTATATCAGATTTTTTATGAAGTTATATATCAAACAGTTTATAATTCCTACATATCAAACAGTTTCTAAATCCTACAAGTTTGTTAATATGTTGAAGTTATAGTCGTAGCCTATATCAGATTTTTGAATTCATAATTGAACAAAGAAATTGAATTCATAATTGACTTGAACATCATTAACAAAACAATCTGATTGCATCTAAACAAACTATCCCTTGATTGCATCTAATCCTGTTAAATAACAAGTATCATCAAAATTCATTGCAAACTTCATCAATCAAAATCACTCAATAAAAATGAGGTGAAAATCACTCAATAAAAAGGAGGTTAACATACTCAGCTCTGTGGTGGTTATACCTCGGCTCTGTGGTGGTTATACAAAGAAATTGAATTCATAATTGAATTGAACATCATTAACAAAACAATTTTATTGCATCTAAACAAACTATCCCTTGAACATTACATGCTCTTTGATGAACAGAAACAGATACCAAATATCATGTTAAATAACAAGTATATCAACACGGGGAGCAATTGATTCCTGATCGAGACATTATAGCCTTAGCCTATATCAATTAGATCAACACAGGGAGCAATTGAAGTTATAGCCTTAGCCTATATCATATTTTTGAATTCATAATTGAACACTGTACAGAGGTGATTCAATTAAGATGAGAGATGAAGTGGTCTTGCATTGCATCCTGTTAAGTAGATGTCCTAAAATAAATTAAATCATGCAGTACCTAGAATACCCACATCCTAATTCAAAATATTCAAAATGTTTTTATCAAGCTCAACATACCATACTTAATATGCAATATTGCATAAGAAGATTGATTTAATGTTTGTTATGACAATCAGTAAAAACTATAATTAAAGGATTGTGAGATTATATAGGGGAGAGGGGTCAGTGCCCGAACACCTCAGCGCTGACTGGACCAGGGGCCACGTCAGGAGGGCCAGCTCATGTACGACACTTGTCCTTTCGCATGGCATTCACGTGGTGGGCAAGTATATCAACACGGGGAGCAATTGATTCCTGATCGAGACATTATAGCCTTAGCCTATATCAGTTAGATCAACACAGGGAGCAATTGAAGTTATAGCCTTAGCCTATATCAGATTTTTGAATTCATAATTGAACAAAGAAATTGAATTCATAATTGAATTGAAGTGATTCAATTAAGATGAGAGATGAATTGTAATATATCTAAATTTCAAGTGATTCAAAAAATATCTAAATACAATAAACTAGTCCAAAAGAGAGATCGTGTAAAATAGAATTGCAACAATGACAAGAGTAAAGACTAATAGTATTATACAACTCTTGAAATCCTATGTTATAATGTTCAAGTGCAATCTAAACAAAAGCAACTAAATTGTTGCCCATATTTTATTGAATTGAAGTGATTCAATTAAGATGAGAGATGAAGTGGCCTTGCATTGCATCCTATTAAGTAGATGTAATAAAATAAATTAAATTATGCAGTACCCAGAATACCCACATCCTAATTTAAAATCTTAAAATGTTTTTATCAAGCTCAACATACCATACTTAATATGAAATACTGCATAAAAATATTGATTTAATGTTTCTTATGACTATCCGTATTTGGACTGTGATAAAAATAGGAAAATCAACATCTTTAAAACAAGACGCTGGAAAGGTCACAAGAGTGGAGTTCCGTAGTGGTTATGTTAATGTATATTGTATTGGTTGCAATTCCTCTCATTAAAATTAATTAAATATTGAGTGACGAGGAGACATGCTACACTGTCAATATTAAAGTTATGAGCACACATTGTATACTGTCACACTTAGAATTTGATGATTGACATTACCTACCATCTTAAGTTTTTATCATAACCTTCAGTTTTGATCTCAGCCCATGACACCTTCAAGCTTCAATTACCATTTGAAAGAAGTACAAAGGGAAAATTGACATGTAAGTTCACTCCTTTATGCAGAGATTATATCCATTAACATTAGTAGCCAACAAATATCTTGTAAGTTGTCTCCTCTATAAACATTCTAGATTCTTAATAGTTAGTTGCTTGTGTTACTTGATCGAGATTGTAGAATTTTGTCTCGGGTTTTATTTCATGACGTAATATTTGCAATTTTATGTTTGAAAAAGAGCAATGAGACCATACTGACCTTACTCTCTACAAGGGACATCCTTAGACTGACAAACAAGTTTTACTCTAAATAGTAGTCCTAAAGTTTGTGTGAATAATGACATTTGACTGTCAAAATCCATAGAAAATTCTTTAACTAACTGGACTCCTTCAGAAACTTAGAAAGAATCAATATTCTTCCTCTAATACAAGCAGCTGGTAGAGGATTGCAATAATACCTGGCCTGCTTTGAGGAGGTTTCATTTCTAGATAAGGTGTTTGGTTGTTTCCTTCCAAGCCAATGTTGTTCTTTCCAGTACAACATAATCGTTAACCAGAAAAAATTGTGGAATAAAAGCAAAACTCTGAAACAAAACTACATGCCAACAATTATTTCCATGCACTATATTTGCTGCTTCTTAATCAAGATCTTCAAGTTCCTTTGAAAGTAAAAAATGTCACCTAATTAAAGCATGCCAAATCAGTGGAAGATGCTGAAATATAAATCAATCATCTCATGGATGATGTGTCTGAGAGAAAAACTAAGTTTTTACATCTATAGATGTTAAGGCACATATCAAACTCACTATAACTCAGGTGGCATGTAACAAACTAAAATATATGTCTTTCATTGAGCAAGCCAATCACTTAATTATTATGTGATATTGACATTACAGCAACTGGAAAAATTCCTCTCAAATTTCAGTAAAGCACAGTAAACCTCTCGATTTTCCAATTACAACCCTAAACCCTAAACATAGTAAAACCACAGTAAACCACAGTAAAACACAGTAAAATTATGTGATATTGACATTACAACAACTGGAAAAATTCCTCTCAAACCTCAGTAAACCACAGTAAACCTCTTGATTTTCCAATTACAACCCTAAACCCTAAACACAATAAAACCACAATAAAACACAGTAAAATTATGTGATATTGACATTACAGCAACTGGAAAAATTTCTCTCAAACCTTAGTAAACCACAGTAAACCTCTCGATTTTCTAATTACAACCCTAAACCCTAAACACAGTAAAACCACAGTAAACCATAGTAAAACACAGTAAAATTATGTGATATTGACATTACAGCAACTGGAAAAATTCCTCTCAAACCTCAGTAAACCTCTCGATTTTCCAATTAAAACCCTAAACCCTAAACACAGTAAAACCACAGTAAAAACCTAAACCACAATAAACCATAGTAAAACACAGTAAAATTATGTGATATTGACATTACAGCAATTGGAAAAATTCCTCTCAAACCTCAATAAACCACAGTAAACCTATCAATTTTCTAATTACAACCCTAAACCCTAAACATAGTAAAACCACAGTAAAACCCTAAACCACAGTAAACCACAGTAAAACATAGTAAAATTATGTGATATTGACATTACAACAACTGGAAAAATTCCTCTCAAACCTCAGTAAACCACAGTAAACCTCTCGATTTTCCAATTACAACCCTAAACCCTAAACACAGTAAAACCACAGTAAACCACAGTAAAACACAGTAAAACCATAGTAAAACACAGTACAACCACAGTAAAATAGTAAAGAAGCTCAACAGAGAATGTCTCCTTAAGGTTAAATGTGTTTACAAACACATACATATCACTGGTAGGACAGAGTCCCACCTTAAGACTCCTCTCATCCAATTCCTCTCCCTCTTGGCCTTCCTCCTTGCCTTGCCAGCCAACTACATTGTCCTTGGCTTCTGCACTGACCTGCAAAGAAATAAAAAACACAATCATTCACAGAGCACCAATATTAAAAAAAATTGTAAAAACACTTAAAACTAACAGGGAAACGCACCTGAAAGCACAATTCATGGAATCTAGAGCTGAAAAATGCACCTAAAACCAAAATTTGGAGCATACAGACCTGTAAGCCATGCAGTGCCGAACCATAGAGCTAAGGTATGTCCACCATGGAGTTGAGGTATGACCACCACCACCACACAGGGGAGGTATGCTCACCATAGAGCCGAGAAAAACCACCACAAAGTCGAGTTAAAACCACCACAGGGCTGAGCCAAGTAAAACCACTACAGAGCCAAATAAAATGCAGAAAGGGCGAAGGTAAAACCACCACAGGGCCAAGGTATGACAAAACAGAGCTGAGCATAGCCACCAAAGAGCTGAGGTATAACCACACAACGTCGAGGTATAACCACCACAACGCCGAGGTTAAACCACCACAGAGCCAAGGTTTAACGAACATAGAACCCAGTGTGAACAGCCACAGAGCATAAACCAGTACCAATTTGAATGCCACCGCGGCTGAACTAGGACTAGGGGAGCTTGAGCCAGGAGATCACGGGTGCCCTAATGACGGATGGAGCATGCAGAAAATGGTGGTGGAAGCGTCAGACATCGAAGAAACGTCGTGCAAGGAACGGAGACCAAAACGCATAGCAACCAGACCTGGAGCATGAAATGAGGCTTCGTCGAGAAGCCTCCACAATATGGTGGGAGACAACCTGCTGAGCAAGTTACAGACCGGAAGGACCGGCTGCACGTGCCTGCCACGTGAAAGGCATGCGAATGGACAGCTAATGTACATGATGTGGCAATGTCTACGTAGCACCTGGTCCAATCATCGTTGAGGTGTTCGGGCACTAACCCCTCTCCCCTAGGTGTACTGACAAAAATATGTCCACACAATCACCATCCACCTCTTTTCAAGACCCATCATTGTATAACGAGTGTCCCCACAGGAAGTCATCCACCGATTTGTTGGGAACATCAGGATAGATGGAAATCCATTATTGTGAAGCATGAATGAAGTCGACCGCTTCCACTTACAATTTAGGTCAATTCACAGAACAACACTGACTGATAAAACTCCATTGTTTCTCGATTCCATCAAAGACTTGGATATCATGGTGCCATGTACCATTTAATGCGGTGGTAGATATACTGTCAAAGACTTGGATATCACGGTGCCATGTGCCATTTAATGCGGTGGCACCGAGAGAAATCATGTGCTGTCAACATTGAATTTGCCTTAAAATTGTAACACCACTGAAAAGGAGAATCCGTTTGATTGAAGCTTATCCTTTACCACCCTGTACTACAAAAAAAAAATTATTTTTCAATTTCACAGAAAGGCTCACACATTACATTACAGTGGCTTATGCTAAGTGGATACGTATGCACTCGACTAGTGGAAATAGGCTCTCCATTCAATCGTTACATCAAGCATTCATAAATTCGACTTAAAAAACATATTATATAAATTGATAATGATTAATGTTAATTAAAAATAATATTGTTTAAAGAACTTTAAGTGATATTTTTTAACATCATGTGATATTTTTTAACATTTTATTTTATGATTGAAAAGGAGAAACATTTCTAGATTTGTAATACTCATTTATTTTTTTCACTATGGTCAATTTACTTTTATAAAAACATTTCCAGGAGGATGAAAATGAAATATTGAGAAAGAGAAGAAATTATGTAGAAATAGAAGAGATGGGTTACAACAAGAAAGTTGTAAGGAGTTATTTAGATCTGGTAGGTACTAGTGGAGCTCTAATAACTAGCTTTAATAACCCAAAGAAAGTATAAGTTAGACAATAGTCCTAAGGCTTAACTTTGGAAATCTTCTTGCTAATATTGATTTGCATCCCAACCCTTCTACTTAGTGTAAGACACGAATGAAGTCCACAGCTTCCGCTTACAATTTAGATCAATTTGCAGAAGAACACTAAGCAGTAAAACTCCATTGTTTCTCAATTTCATCAAAATCTTGAATATGGCAAAACTTATTTTTCTGGTTATGTGCCATTTAATGCGTACTGTCCATCGTCAGATTTAAACAACTTTAAATTTAAGTGTGAGCAGTATATCTGCACACAACATTAAATAGCTAATAATAATGAAAAAGAAAAACTAAAAATATTTATTCATTATACTAGTATATATATATATATATACCATAAAATTTTCATATATATATATATATATGAAAATTTTCATGTTAAAAAAATAGAATTAATATTTATTAGACTTATAATAAATAAATAAAACACTACAATGAGAAGAAACTACAATCCCATTAAAAAAACATTATATCACCCAATTTTGAAAAAAAACAAAACTTCCCTACGTTAAAATAAAACTAATTTTAATGTTTTACCACTTTAGGTGTATATAAATACACAAGACAAAAAGCTGTCCACATGGTCAGCATCCACCTCGACCCGTTATTGTATAACCCAGACATTACGTTACAGTGCCTTCCCGCTAAGTGGATACTAGTGGAAATAGGCTCTTCATCCAATCGTTACATTAAGCATTTCATAAATTCGACTAAATTCGACTCTATTCATATTATATATATTGATGATTAATGTTTATTAAGAATAATATTGTTTATTTAATTTCAAGGGACATTTTTGTGACGTCATGTGGTATTTTTTAATAATTTATTTCTATGATTGCAAAAAGAGAAACATATTTAGATAGATAACACCTTGATTTATTTTATTTTTGACTATGGTCAATTTATTTTTATAAAAATATTTGAATTATTAACTAATGTGACTATTAGTTAATGACATTGATATTTTATCTTTTTGGAAAAGAAAATAAATAATATGAATAATTACTTTGAAAGATGATTTTAATTGAATGGTAAAAATAATTGTCAAGATCTAGGGTAAAAAGGGTAAAGGTAGTTTATGGCAGTTACCTTCCTTAGGAGGATAAAAAGAACGATGACTTTTTTTTTTTATACATGGTGAATTGGTAATTTTTTAGAGTAATCTAGGGGAGACCTAGGATCAATCCTCATGGTTGCCAATATAACACCAAGATATATCCAACAGCCTGCAAGTCAGATATTCTTATGATTCAGCAAGAGCTGAGACCCCTCGGGAAAGGGGGAGCCTACTCCTTGAGCCAAGATCATAGCAAGCCACATACTCAATGAGATTTGAATTGCGGTCTCTTGGGTTTCACCCAAGGAAACTTTCCGCCAAACCACACATCACTATATAAAAAGAATGATGACTTTCACTAAATGGTAAAAATAATTTCCAAGATCAAGGGTAAAAAGGGTAAAGGCAGTTTCTCGCAGTTACCTTCTCCTAGAGGATAAAATAAAATCCTGAGAAGGGGAAGGGGTTCCGCAGAAATAGAAGAGATGGGTTACAACAAGAAGGTTGTAAAGGAGTTGTCCAGATCTGGTAGGTACCAGTGGAGCTCTAATAACTAGCTTTAATACCAAAGAAAGTATAAGTTGGGCAATAGTCCTGAGGCTTAACTTTGAAAATTTTCCTACTACCTAAGACTTGGTGTGGAGCACGGGGTGAGAAGATGACGTAATAATTGCTCTCAAAGTTGGGACGAGTCATCAGTTAAGGACGTAAAGGCTAGAGGTAAGTATTTACTTTTGTAATGATAAATATCTGTGATTTGGAAGATGAAGTTTGAGTTCATTAAAAGACTAAGGTGTTAAAGAAATAGTATCCTCAGATGCATGTAGCAATATGTAGTAAATTGAGAAAATTCACACAAAACATAAAGCAATTCTATAAATTTTTAGGAGAATTCACGCAAAAAATAAAGCAATTATGTAAATTTGTAGGAGGCTAAATATCTTAATGTGTAAATAGGATTGGTAGAGTTTAACTATTATGTCGAAGTCCAGTTAAATCTTTTAAAAGAAAAGAATTTGAAATAACATGTTATATAAATTACAAGAAAGGAAATATCATAATCTAAACCCTTTGTAATGAAACATATAAGAAATGGACTCAGTAGTTTAGAACAGAGCCCCGCGGTGGCAGGGTCGAGTTCAGGGTTTTCTGGTCAAATAGCTATAACATTTAAGAAAACAGAGTCTGTAAAAAAGAATTGCGGGAACAACCATACTGAATAAATACATGTAAGGAAAAACCAAAACAAAAAGATGATATATAGCTACTCATAGCTTGGCTGAACACACACGAAGTTTTCAATTGAAACATTCACACGGTGGGATTCAAATCTCCGTCTTACAAATAAAATATAACATATAGAGTAATGATGGACATTTAAGCATAATTATACCAAAAAATATTTATAACCCTTCACTGAAAAACTGTGCCCACAGAGTAATTGTATTCAATATACATTTTAGCCATAAGGGTTACAAATTGAACAACACATAAATTGTTCTGAAATGAAAATCTAAATACATTAATCAGAAACAAAGCTAAGATATTTTGACAGTAAAACTCCTCGTTGGGAGGGTGTCATAGTGAACACCACAACTTAACCAAAAGAAAGATTAAAATTTACATATAAGCCAAAAAGACTCTGCAAAACTCTAAAGAGTCTTAGAATAAGACTTTGCATGTAGAAAAGACAAACTAGAAAGTTGCTCCTATGCAGACAGAGGACGTAGTCCTCAGAACTCCGAAAGAAAAAGACCATTTACAATAACCTTTAAAATAAAGGGGATAAAGAGTACATGTAAGGTCACATATAGAAAGGGTCGAGAGAGGGAATGAAAAAACGATTTACTCCACTTGATGCGTACCTGAAAAAAAAATAGTAAGAGAAGGGTATGAGCAGTGTAATGGTAAGATATAGCCATAAAGAAAACGAGACAACAAATACCCAAAATCTAATGCAGGAATAATCGGTGAAATAACATAGTACCTTCAACAAACAGTGGTTGTAGACTGGTAGGGCCTAAGACAGTAGTTTTGGGTTCCTCTGTCGACATGGAAGAGGAGTAGCAGGCTGGAAAAACACAACTCAAAACCTGGAATTAAACTTGAAGTAAATATAAATGCACGATGGACAGATAAGCGTCGCTATAAAGCCCTCTGAAAATAAGTCATTCCATAAATGTAAAATAGCTCATAATCAAATAGATGGAACCACAGGAAAAGAACCGACTTGCCTAGAGAAAAAAGGTAAAGCCTACATAGAGAAAGTAATGAAAACTGTAGGAAAAAATAGCACAAATGGAAAACCAGAGAAGCATTTCCACCAAACTAAACAAAATATTAGTGTTTTCATTTTTTGTCAGCCGAACAACAAGTTGGAGTGCAGAGTTTACCTCATGGAGTATGTGCGGTAGTTGTAGAATGAGAACCTCCATCTCAGGGTGGCAATGAATGAGCCAGAGCAACGAGTGGGGAGAGGGTTAGTTACGCTAACCTCTTTAGATCTAATCCTGATCGTCGATCGTCTAGGGTTTAAAATCAACGACGAGATCAAAAGACAAGTTCTTTCCAATTGTCTCCACGACATATAGCTAGCCAATAATGATATTCCCAAAATCGAGAAAGTTCCACAATGAAAATCAATTTAACAATACATAAAAAATCCAGTGATTGCAATGGTACAGGATTTGATACTTTTGACATAACAATTCCACAGATAAGAATTTATGGTTGTGCCAAGTTCGATGTGTAAACATTTATTCCATAGTCGAGATGTTAATGCAAATACCTTATACGGTAAAAATTTATATGATAGCAGTGTAGATTATAATAATTCCAACCTTGAGCATTTAAATCATTGCCAAGTTGCATGATTGAACATCAGATAATGTTGAGTTGTATTAATCATATAAATTGGATAATTAAAACAATAAATTGTGTACAGTCGTATGGATAGGTATTTATAGTGAAAATAAATATATCTACATAGTTGATAATAATCATGCTTATGGTAAAAAAATATTATATGGTTATGTGATAGTTTGTGACAAGTGGTATCAGAGTGTGGTTACATGTTGGGCCAGTTGGGTCACTAGAGATAACTCTGGTGTTTCTTAATATTTGTTTAATTTGTACAGAGAGAGAAAATATACAATGACAACCAATTTGTTTTAAAGGTCTTCAATGAGGAGAGGATCCAGTCATCAGACACTAAGAATGACGTGGGAAGTTCCACCCCAGACCAATCCCGAGATTAATCCTGAAATGTGGGTTCAACTAAGTGTGGACCAACACCAAAAATCTAGCAGATTGCTCTAAGAGCATAAAATACAAACCACCAGATTCTTGGACATGGTACAACAACTTCAAGCAGAGATGATATGGGTCTGAAGTGATAATGAAAGGATAATGAGAGAGCAAGAAAGAATAATTAAGAGTCTTTCAGATCAGCAAAATCCTCCCACTGCACAGCCTAGCCCTGACAGGGACACTCATTTGGAATGGGAGCAACATCAACAAGCTTATGATAACCCAACAATGAGTCATACTCAACAAAGCAATAAAGGAAGAACGTATAATGAAGATGAATATGGAAATGTTTCAGATCAACATGAATTGAAGAAACAAAAAGTATAATTACAAGGCTGATTCCAGAAAATTAAGCCTCCCACTTTTGATGGGGAAGCTGAGGAAATGTTAGAGGCTTGGATAATAAACATGAATAAATATCTCCAGGTCTATGAATACAACAGCAAACTCAAGGCCCGCCTGGAAATCCATCAATTATGAGAGAATGCTACATTATGGTGGGAGGAAGTGAAAAATGTGCATGGGATTGAGGACCAAAATGTGACCTAGGATGAATTTCAGCAGTACTTTAAGGACAAATATCTAACAAAACGATTCTCTGATGCAAAATCCTGAGAGTTTCATGATTTAAAGTTGGGTCAACTATCTATGGACAAATTCATTACTAAGTTTACTTCCTTATTAAGGTATGTACCATACTTAAGGGATGAGAAAGAAAAGGTGCAACAATTCTTGAGTAGTTTGCCTACTCACATGAAGGAGAGGATTGAATTTGTTAATCCGGAGACTATGGATGAAGAAATTAGGAAGGCATGGATGTGCTATCATCAGTATAAGGAAAACTTGGGTGAAATTGGCAGAAATTGGCCATCAAAGAAAGTGTAGAAAGGTCCCTCAAACATTAAAAGTAGAAAATCAGGAAATTACAAAAATGCTGTGAAGAATTTAGCAAGCAAGCAATTTGGGAAAAAACCGAAAAGGTCCAAATGGACAGCTGAAGAAAGGCCAAATGAGGCATCCAACAGCCCAGACTTTGGTCAATCTCAAAAACCACCATTGCAGTGATTGGGTTGTTGTGAGGCACATTACTTTAAGAATTGTCCACATCGCGGAGGAAATGAAGTGACAACCAATCTATAAGAAGCATCTATGGTGGGGGATGTTTCTTGAAATATACCACGGATTAATGCTGCATTGGAAGATCGACAAGTGGATTTATAGTCAACTATGATAGAATTGGAAGGTAAGTTACAATCTCAAAATATTTCTATTTTAGTTGATCTTGGTGCCAGATTAAGTTACATAAACCCCCGAGTAGTTGAAAATTGTAAGCTGCAAAGCCATAAATTTAAAGATCCATGGTTGGTATAATTAGCTATAGAAGCAAATAGATGAGTTAATGCCACAGACTCGAATTGTGTGTTGGAAGTAGCAGCACAACAAATAACTATAGAGCTAAATATCCTTCCTTTGGGATCTTATGACATTTTATTGGGAATGGACTGGTTGAAAAGACACTAGTCCCTAGTAGATTGTAAAGAGAAAATTATCCATTTTAAGGCTGAAGATGGAACTCATCGAGAGTTGCAAGGAATTAAGAAGCCACTATGATTGCATCCCATTACTGCATCTCAACGGAGTAAATTTGTTAGAAAAGGCTGCCAGCTATATGAAATTCAGGTGGGATTTTCTAATTCCAAGGATAAGACTTTAATGATGGAAAATATACCTGTTGTTTAAGAATTCAGGGAAGTATTTCCTTAAAATATACCAAGTTTACCTCCAAGGCGAGATATTGATTTCACCATAGAGTTAATACCTAGAGCAGCGCCTGTATCAAGAGCACCTTACAGAATGAGTGTGCTCGAATTAACAGAACTGAAAATGCAATTGCAGGAACTATTGGATAAAGGGTATATTAGGCCGAGTGTTTCCCCTTGGGGTGCACCAGTTCTGTTTATGAAGAAGAATGATGGGACAATGCGGATGTGTATGGACTACCGACAGCTCAATAAACTAACTGTAAAAAATAAATACCCGTTGTCCCGTATTGATGATCTTTTTGATTGGGTGAAAGGAGCAATGATATTTTCCAAGGTTGACCTGAGATTTGTGTATCGTAAGATAAGAATTAAAGATGAAGATACATCCAAAACAGAATTCCGTACCAGGTACGAACATTATGAATTTGTGGTGCTAACTTTTGGATTAACTAACACACCAGCAACTTTCATGAGCCTCATGCACAAAATCTTTCACCCATTTTTGGATAAATTTGTTTTAATTTTCATTGATGATTTTTTTATTTACTCTAAAAATGTTGACGAACACAATGAACATTTACGTTTGGTCTTGAAAATGCTATGGGAACACCAACCCTTTGCCAAGTTCAGTAAATGTGACTTCTACAAAGAGAATATCTAGTATGTGGGCCCTGTAATATATGTTGAAGGGATTTCAGTGGATCCTGAAAATATCAAAACAATTATGGAATGGATATTTCCGAGGAACGTAGCTGACATACGTTCGTTCATGGGCCTGGCTGGTTACTACCGGTGGTTCATTGAAGGCTTCTCTAAAATAGCCTTCCCTGTTACCTCCTTGCAATGAAAGGGGCGAGTCTTTAAGTGGATTGCAGAGTGTCAAATCAATTTTGAATGACTAAAACAATTGTTAACTACTACCCCTATAGTAAAAGTAGAACACCTAAGTGGGAATTTTGAAGTCTGCACAAATGCTTGCAAGGAAGGGGTGGGGGCAGTATTAACCCAACAGGGTAAGGTTATAACATATGAATCCAGGAAATTGAAGGATCATAAGTAGAGATACTCTGCCTATGATTTAGAGTTAACAACAGTAGTACATGCCCTTCAAGTCTTGAGACACTACTTTTTGGGAAAAAGGTTTATACTAAGAACTGATCATAGTAGTTTAAATAGTTATTTCAACCAATCAGATTTAAATTCCCGGCAAGAAAGATGGAATGCATTCCTAAGCGAATTTGATTTTAACACTCAGCATGTGAAGGGAAAGGAAAACCGAGTTGTTGATGCTTTAAGGATAAAACTGCATTGCATTTATGAACTTTATGTTAATCAAGTTAAATCTAAGTTCCAGGAGAAAATAATGGAAGCAATAAAGAGAGACCCTGAATATCAGTTTATGTGGTAGCAAGCAAAGGAGGTCAAAAAGTAGGGTAAGACAGTAGACTACAAATATAATGGTGAAAAAAATTTGACCTTCCGGAAAAATATATGCATTCTAAATCAGTTGAGTTTAAGAGAAATAATATTGGATGAATATCACCAGAGTTCTTATGAGGGACACCCCAGATATCAAAAGATGTTGATAACAATTAGAAAAGGCTATTTCTGGTCTGGAATGCACAAAAATATTGTTGAATACTTGACCAAATTCTTAGAATATTAGTAAGTTAAAGTAGAGCATCAACACCCAACCGGATTACTACTATCTATCCCTGTACCGGAATGGAAATGGGAAGTCATGTCCCTCGATTTCATCATGGGATTGCCAAAGAGTAAAAGACACAGTGACTCAGTAATGGTGGTAGTATATAGACTTAGTAAGGTGGCTCATTTCATAATTTTACAGTCAAATTACAAGACTATACAAATAGCTTACATCTTCATGAGAGAAGTATTCAGGCTACATGGTATTCCAAGAATCGTCATCTCTGATAGAGATGTGAAGTTTACATCAACCTTATGGAAGGCAATGTTTACTAGTTTGGGAACTCAAATCCAATTCAACACTGCTTACCACCCTCAAAATGATGGACAGATTGAGAGGTTGAATCAAATACTGGAAGCCATGTTGCGCATGTGTGTGATGTAGCAACCCACAAAATGGGAGGAATATTTACATCCGGTTGAATTTTCATATAATAACGGGTATCAAGAATCTCTTAATATGATCCCTTTCGAAGCATTATACTGAAGGCAATGCCGAAATCCTATTAATTGGAGTAGTCCAGAAACCAGATTGATGTTAGGGCCGGATATGTTAGAGGAAATGGAACAGGAAGTGAAAAAGATTAGACATAATTTGAAAGAAACTCAAGATAGGAAAAAGGTATACACAGATCAGAAAAGAAATTTATGGGAATTTGTAGTGGGTGATCACGTGTACGTGAGAATTAAACCAAAGAAAAACACTTTGAGATGGAACTCTTGTGCCAAGTTGGCTCCCAAATATTGTGGGCCATTCTAGATTTTGGAATGGATAGGGCCAGTGGCTTATCAATTGGCCCTACATATTCATATTTTGGTACACAATGTGTTCCATGTATCTCTATTGAAGTGATACATACATGATCCCAAACATGTGATACACTGGAAAAGCGTACATGTAAGTTGTGTTTACATTATGGTTTACAATAGAGAGGGGACTTAATTAAACTAATTGTGAATCTGTTGATTACAAGTCAAACCGGACGATGAAGTTATGGTAGAACCTCTTCATATCCTCAATTAGAGATAAATAATGCCCGGAGGCGATTCATCCCCAAAGTTAAAGTGCAATGGAAGCACTTTGGCCTGAAGGAGGCTAACTAGGAGGATGAAAATTATATTCAAGAAATATACCCCGAATTGTTTTCATGATGAAATAACACTGAGGAATGTGTTTGCCTTAAGAGGGGGAAGTTGTAACACCCTGATTTATTTTCTGAGTATGGTCAATTTACTTTTATAAAAACATTTGAATTATTAACGAATTATTTGACTATTCATTAGTCAGACATAAATTTTTTCTTTTCGGAAAAGAAAAGAAACAATATGAATAATTACTCTAAATGATGACTTTAACTAAATGGTAAAAATAATTTCCAAGATCTAGGGTAAAAAGTTTAAAGACAGTTTCTGGTAGTTACCTTCCCTAGGAGGATAAAAAGGAAATCATGAGAAGGGAAAGGGGTTATGCAAAAATAGAAGAGACGGGTTACAACAGGAAGGTTGTAAAGGATTTGTCTAGAGCTGGTAGGTAGAAGTGGAGCTCTAATAACCTAGAGATAGTATAAACTGGACAACAATCCTGAGGCTTAACTTTGGAGATCTTCCTGCTACCTAAGACCTAGTGTGGAGCATGAGGGGAGAAGAGGACATAGTAGCCTCTTTCAAGGTTGGGAGGAACCATCAGTTAAGGACGTAAAGGTCAGAGGTAAGTATTTACTTCTGTAATGATAAATCTGTGTGATTTGGAAGATGAAGTTTGAGTTCATTAAAAGACTAAGTTGTTATGAATTGTCTGTAAATAATGAAGAAATAGTATCCTGAGATGCATGCAAAAATATGTAACACAATGTCTCTTCAACTTTCAAGCCTCTCCGCACCATCCGTGGTTCTCTTAGATCGGTTAAAGACCTGATTTGCCCGATGGATGGTGAGGGTGTTTATTTGATTCCATGTTCCTATGGGGCCCCTTACATTGGTGAAACTGGTCGATCTATTAAGCAAAGAATTCATGAACATGTCGCTAACCTTAGACATGGTAGATCTCGGTCCTCTGCCTTGGCAGAGCATGCTGAAAAAAAAAATCACAATATTTGTATTGAAGATACTAAGGTTATTGCAACTATTGACCACTTCCACCACCGAAAGTTAAGGGAAGCCTTAGAAATAGAAAAGAGGCTGGTTAAGCTTAATAGGGATGATGGGTGGAATGTTAGCAGATGCTAGATTCCTGCACTTCACTCTTAGTCGATCTTGATTCCTCTTTCTAGGTGTGCTTCTTTTATTTTTCTTATTTGGTTTGATTAGGATTTTTGTTTTGGTTTTATTTTATTTTATTATATATATATATATATATATATATATATATATATATATATATATATATATATATATATATATATATATATAATTTATTTTTATTTTTAGTATTATTGATTTATTTATTTATTTTCATTTTTTATTTGAATTTGAATTTTATTTTATTTTATTTATTTTTATTTTTTATTTTTTATTTTAATTTTTTTTTAAATTTTTGTTTTTTTTTAAATTATTTATTTATTTGTTTGTTTGTTTGTTTGTTTATTTTGTTTTATTTTATTTTATTTTTTTATTTTTATTTATTTATTTATTTTTATTTTTTATTTATTTATTTATTTATTTATTTTTCTTTTTTTTATTTTTTTTATTTTTATATTTTTATTTGTTAAATCTTACCTCTTTAGTAATATTAAATTATTTTATTAATTATTATTATTATTATTATTATTATTATTATTATTATTATTATTTGATTTTATATTTTATTTATATAGAATTTATAATAAAAACATAATCAAAATTAAAATAAATAAAGAAATAATAATAATAATAATAATAATTTTCCTATTCTAGTCAAACTAGCCGTTTTTCCAACGGCTAGTTGGAGCAGTTCTATTCTACTTAAACTGGTTTCCTGATCAGATTTCTCATCTTGTCCTGATGATGAACCACACTGGCTGGTTCGAAATGCGTCGACACAAATTTATCCTATGTGATTTTCACCAAAAAAAAAATTTACATATATAATATGTAGTAAATTGAAAAAATTCACACAGAACATAATTTTTTATTGTAAATCTATAGGATGCTAAATATCTTACTGTGTAAATAGGATTGGCAGAGTTTAACTATTTTGTCTTCAAAGTCCAATTAAATATTTTAAAAGGAAAAAATTTGAGATAATAGGTTATATAAATTATAGGAAAGGAAATATCATAATATAAACCCTCTGTAATGAAACATATAAGAAATGGACTCAAAAGTTTAGAACAGAGCCCCGTAGTGGCAGGGCCGAGTTCAGGGTCTTCTTGTCAAATAGCTATAATATTTAAAAAAATAGAATCTGTAAAAAGGAATTGCAGGAACAACCATAATGAGTAAATACATGTAAGGAAAAAGAAAAACAGAAGATGATCATATAGTTACTCATAGCCTGGCTGAACACACACAAAGTTTTCAATTGAAATATTCACACGACAGGATTCAAATCACCGTCGTACAAATAAAATACAACATATAGAGTAATGATGGACATTTTAGCAGAATTATACCAAAAAAACTTTATAACGCTTAACTGACAAACTGTGCTGACATAGTAATTGTATTCAATATACATTTTAGCCATTAGGGTTACAAATTGAACAACGCAAAAAATATGCGAAATGAAAATCTAAATACATGAATAAGAAACAAAGTTGAGAGCTTTTGACTACAAAAATACTCGTTGGGAGGGCGTCATAGTGAACGCCACAACTTAACCAAAGAAAGATTAAAATTTACATATAAGCCGGAAAAACTCTGCAAAAATCTGAAGATTCTTAGAATAAGACTTTTCATGTAGAAAAGAGAAACTAAAACACTGCTTCTATGCAGACAGAAGATGCAGTCCTTAGAACTTCGGAAGAAAAAGGCCATTTACACTAACCTTTAAAATAAAGGGGAAAAAGAGTACCTGTAAGGTCACATATCGAGATAGCCGAGAGAGAGAATGAAAAGACAATTTGCTCCACTCAGCGCATACCCGAAAAAACAAAATTAAGAGAAGGGTGTGAGCAGAGTAATGGTAAGATATAGCCATAAAGAAAATGAGACAACAAATACCCAAAATCTAATGCAGTGAATAACTGGTGAAATAACATAGTACCTTCAACAAATGGTTTCTGTAGATTGGTAGGGCCCGAGACAGTAGTTTTGGGTTCCTCTATCGATATGTCAGAGGAGTAGTGGGATGGGAAAACACAAACAAGTACCTGGAATTAAATCCAAAGTAAATATAAACTCACGATGGACAGATAAACGTCACTATAAAGCCCTTTGAAAATAAATCATTCCATAAACATAAAATAGCTCACAATCAAACAGATGGAATTGTAGGAAAACAACAAACTTCCCTAGAGAATAGAGGCAAAGCCTGCGTAGATAAGCAATGAAAACTATAGAACAAAATCACACAAATGGAAAACGAAAGAATCATTTCCACCAAACTAAACAAAATATTAGTGTTTTCATTTGTTGTCAGTTGAACGACAATCCGAAGTGCAAATTTTACCTCATGGAGTCTACGCAGTAGTTGTAGAGGGACAACCTCCATCTCAGGGCAACAATGAATGAGCCAGATTAGTGATCGGGGAGAGGGTTAGTTACCCTAACCTCCCCAGCTCAAATCTTAGCCTTCGATCATCTGGGTTTTCAAATCAATGTTGACATCAAAAGATAAGTCCTTTCCAGTTGTCTCCATGACATATAGCCATTGAATAATTTGAACACTCACACCCTACCAAATCAAAAAAAAAAAAATACCACCAATCATATCACTCTTTTGATTTAAGTGTTTTTTAAAGTAAAAAAAGTATAGATCTTTTGTATTTGAGTTGTTCGTCGAAAGCAACAATTCTTATTAGGTCAATAATTATGTTTCTAATAAGTTGTTTTTTTTCCAATAATTAATTTTATAAGAGTTTTTTTTCATGGATCATACTAATAACTAATTGTAAATAGTTACGAGGAAATATTTTATGGACATGACGTGTGTTTAGTGATGTAGGAAATGATTATGTGTTTAGTATTTTTTTATTTTATTCTTATTTATTTTTAATAGAAAAATATGTTTTTTTTTAAATAATTATTTTAATATATGATATTTTAATATAAAAATTTAAAAATGATTTTTTTAGTAAGTATTAAATTCAGTGAAAATTTTAGAGGCTAATATTTGCATCTGGGCTAATTTTCTATGTTTTTTTCAAAAAAAAAATCTTCAATTTCTATTTTTCCTAAAAATGATTCACCCAAATTTTACATCATAAAATTATTTTACCTTAAAAATTGCCAAAATTTTATAGAGATTATATAAAATCATTAAAAATTTTAATATTTTTACAAAAATATCGCTAAAATTTTTATAGTTTGCATGTTAAAGATTAATAAGATTCACGAAGGTTTCTAGACTTTAAGATAAATTTCTATTATTTCTGAAAAACTATTATGCAACACTTAAATATAAATAACCTAAATGTTATTTTTTAAAACATTATATTCATTTAGTTAGAAATGTGTAATGCTCATTAAATAAATGATTGAATTAATGTTTGTGTTTATACTAATTGATTCATCAATATAAAGATAGTTTAATAAACTTATACTTTTATTCTTGACATACAAGTTGTTAATTTAATATAATTTGGTTTATATATTGTAATTTTTTCTATAGATTTTTTAAATTAATAAATAAATGGTTTATTTTAGAAAAAATATTTAAAATATTTATTTAAATTTAAATTAATTTGTTATCGAAACAAACATGTAGATGGATTGCTATATTCACTCAAATTACAAGTCATTTGAAAATTACTATAGTTAAAGGTCTTTGTTCTAATTGGGGAAATTATGTATTTGTGAAGAATTACTTTGATGCATGGAATTTTTAGATGGAAAAATTAAATGTTACTTTTTTTAATAAATATGATATTTGATTTATTTAATTTAAATGTTTCAATTTAATTATGAAAATAATATGCATGTGAAGAATTATTTAGAAACTACGCGTGCTGCCTCTGCAAGCTGCTACCGGCCGCCTCTATAATCTAGGGTTCGTTCTAGCTCGTACGACATGGAGGAGATGGGATCCTCCCATCCTCCTCCTCCTCCCCCCCCTCCACCGAATCTGGCAGAAGTCAACGCGTTCAGGGTTGTCCTTGCTTCACAGCCTAAGAAGAGAAGGACAGATACCCCCAAGTTTGTTAAACGAATGGAAGAAATTCCTTCTGTTGATCTTCCCCTGGAAGAACCAATGAAGGTCGCTCTCTGCCTTGCAGATTGGGCTCTTGTGGGCCAATTCACGGGACTGTGGCCCTCCCCTAAAACAACAGAAGCTTGGGTTATCAAGAACTAGAGAACTCTAATTTCGAATAGCGTCACCTCTTATTTCCTAGGAAGCAGCTACTTCCTCTTCGAGTTCATCTCCAAGGAGGACAAGGACTTGATTTCCGAAACGGACCCTACTTCATGGATCATCAGGGTCTATATCTAAACCGTTGGACGCCAAATTTTGACCCCTTTGAGGACGTTCCAAATGTTGTCCCCATTTTTGTTAGATTGCGTCCATTGTTGGAGTTGGGAATCCTTGAAATTTATTGGAAATAACTTGGGAAATTTCATCGGCAGAGCCAATAATAATGATCAATATGATTGTGCAAGGATCTGCGTGGAGGTAGATCTAGAAGTAGGACTACCAGAAGCCATCAAAGTAAATGTAGGAGGTTGGACACACATTCAGAATCTCGACTATGAATAGCTACCTTTTAAATTTCGAGAGTGCCATGAGTACAACCATTTTGCCAAGAATTGTCCTAAGAACACTGCGCAATCTAGAGAAAAGGACGAAGCATGGCAGTAGGTGAAAAAATCCAAAGGCAACCCAAAAGCAAATATAAAGCAGCATGGTGAAGGAAAGCAAAAGCAAGGGAATGGGAATTAGCCACAAGCCTGCTCCAAGGAACAAGGTAACAGATTCAAGCCCCTAAGTTTCAAATAGGCAGAAGCTCAGGAGGTGGAATCAAGGCAAGAAGATCTACTGGAAAAAACCACTCCAAACAATTCAATACTAATAATTCCTTCAGAAATTGTCTCAGAAAATAAAGAGACTACCCCAGAGAAGGAGGATCAAGATTCGAAAGGCATAGAGGAGGAAGAGAAAATATTGGAATCACAAAATACAGTTTGAAGTTCGGCAAGGGGACGAAAGACCTCCCGTGAGAAACGAGAACAGTAAACATATAAGGATAAGTTGCAAGGTATCCAGCAGACGTTGGAGAAACTTCTGGGAAAAAACCCCAAAGTGATAAGAAATCAAGGACAGGGATCCAAAGGGGTCTTAAACTCTTCCAAAAGTAAGTAATGAAGATTATCTCCTGGAACTGTAGAGGGCTGAGTAGTAAAATAAAAGAAGAAGCAATGAAGAGCCTTATAAGGCACGAAAACCTAGATATCCTTCTCATCCAAGAGACAAAATTGGAGGAAGGTGCCTTTCTCCAAAGCAATTTTCATTTTTGGAACAGTAGTGGAAGGCAGGCAGTTTTAGGTAGAGGCACCTCTAGAGGTCTCGGTATTCTATGGAACGATGCAAAGGTTAAAAAAATATCATGCTGGAAAAATACCCATTGGATGCTCATGAAGTTCCAGCATCAATATTCCAAGGAAATTTTTAGCCTACTCAATGTGTATGCTCTGGTACATGCAGGGGAAAAAAAGAACTGCTGGGATTCCATTCGAGCTCTCCCAGATGAAGAGATCCTGGATAACATCATTCTAGCTGGTGATCTCAACATCACTCTCAGACTAGATGAAAAGAGAGGAGGATGCATTTTCAGAGACCCTTCTTAAGAGTGGGTAGAGGACATCATCCAGGACTGGGATCTGCTTGACATAAAGCCCGCCAGAGGTAAGTACACTTGGACCAATATAAGGTTAGGCCCTGGTTGCATAGTAGCTAGGCTAGACAGATTTCTTATTCAAAATTCCCATGTGCTCTTAGGCTTAGATGCTAAATATGAAATCCTCTCCTCGAGCGTCTCAGACCACAAGCCCATCAAACTAGAGCTCAAAGCTCACAGAAATTTTGGCCCCATTCCTTTTCATTTCAGCTTGCTCTGGACCAAGCAAAATGATTTCCTTGCAAGAGTGGAAGAAATCTGGAAAAAACCAGTAGTGGGGTCTCCTTTCTATGTTTAGGAAGAGAAAATTCGAAGAGTTAAAAAGGATTTAAAAGGATGGGTTAGAAAACAGCCCAGCCCTGTCGAGGAAATAAAGGCAATTTAGGCAGCTTTAGAGCTACATCAACAGCAAATGGAAGCCTCCCATATCTCAAAAGAAATCCTAAAACATGAAGAATACTTGTAGCTAAAGCTTCACAAAGCCTGCCTACAGGAGGAAGAGTATTGGAGGCTAAAGTCTCGTAGTCTTTGGCTCCAAGCAGGTGACACAAACACTGCATTATTTCACAAGAAGGCACAAGGAAGAAGAAGCCAAAATGTGATCCTAGAGATTCAGGAGGACTCTCAAACTCACACAGAATTCCCAAGAATTAAGGAAGCCGCCTACAACCACTTCAAGAACCTCTATAGCGAAGAAGCAGATTTGGTGCAATGCCTAGATTTGCTGGATTTTATCCCCCAAAAGGTAACAAATAATATGAATCAGTGTCTCTCTACCCCAGTCAGTAGCAAAGAATTAAAGGCAACCTTGCAAGCCATGGAACTGGATAAAGCCCTGGGGCCAGATGGGTTCACTGCTAGATTTTTCCAAGACTGTTGGTGCATTATCAAAAAAGACCTTATCAGAATGATCTTGAAATCCCAGGACTGTCATAAAATAGGGGTAGTACTAATTCATCATTTTTGGCCCTAATTCCAAAAGAAAAGGTTGCCATCTCCTTCAACAGATTCCTCCCGATCTCCCTTTGTAACATTGGGTACAAGATCATCACCAAAGTCACAGCAAATAGAATGAAGGATTTTCTCCCCAAGTGCATTCCTTAAAATCAAATAGGATTTGTTCATGGATGGAAAATAGTGGACAATATCATTCTGGTGTAAGAAGAAATTCATTCCAATGCTCAGAGGTAGGAGAAAGGGATGGTTGTAAAACTGGATCTTGCAAATGCCTTTGATCAGGTAAGACATAAATTTCTGTTTGAAGTCTTAGCTAGGTTTAGTTTCTGTCATTCTTTTATCAGTTGGATCCGAGCTTGTATCGTGGAACCTTGGATTGCCCCATTGGTAAATGGACGAGCTACTGTGTTTTTTAAAGCTTCAAGGGGGCTCAGGCAGGGCTGCCCCCTCTCCCCTATGTTGTTTGTATTTCAAGCCTCTATTTTAAGTTTCCAATTGGAGAAAAAGTGCCAGGAGCTGGAAATTATGGGCCTTAGGATTGCCAGAGGCGTCAAGGACATCAATCATGCCCTCTTCACAGATGACTCCTTGTTGCTTGGAGGTGCTTCTCTGTGTACTGCTAAAAATTTTAAACAAGAAATTGATAAGTTTTTTGAAGCATCTGGAAGCATGCTAAATACAGGGAAATGCAAACTCTATGGCTGGAATATTCTGGGCTTAGAGCTGTAAACCATCAACCACTGCTTTGGATTTGTAGGTACAATAAATTCGGACTCCTTCAATTACTTGGGATTGCTGGTGTTCCAAAAAAAGTCATTCAGTAGGGATTGGCTTCCTTTGCTAGATAAATTCAAAGCTAAACTCCAGGGCTGGGGTACCTCTTGGCTCAATCTAACTGGGAAGCTAGTCCTGATAAAATCGGTCTTAAATAGCCTCCCCATCTTCCAATCCTCCTTAATTCAAGCGCCAAAATGAGTTCTCAGAAAAATGGAAGCGATTATAAGAAATTTCTTCTACAAAGGAGGGAAGCACAATTCACGCACGCTGCCATTGGTCAGTTGGGACAAGCTTGCTTTTCCCCTTCATGAAGGTGGTCTCAAGATGAAGGATCTATCTACCCACAACATAGCACTGGGAGCTAAAATCCTTTGGAGATAAGTCTCTTTGAATCCTGGTTGGTCCCAAAGAGCCTTATGGAAAAAATACTTTGGCCATCCAAGACTTAGAAGCCTAGACTCCAATACAGAGATAAGAAATGGTTCCCAAATATATGCGTTGTGCAAACAAGCACTGCCATTAATCCAATAGTCCTGCTATTGGATTCCTGGGAATAGAAAATCAATTCATATATGGACTGACAGAATAATCACAGATCTTCCTCTGTCAAAGATGAGGGATAGTGAACCTCTTATGTGTTGGATGATCCAGAGAGACATCTCCACACTGCAGGATATCTCAAAATGGGAGGGCACGGAGTGGGATGGTTGGAAAAAGCCCGAATTTCCAATGGAATTGGAACAGTCATGGACCCTTTTAGTGGATAAGCTGAAGGGGAAGGATCCTCTCAACGTGCTGCAGTGGGACGATAGAGGTTTGGGATCACTGACTGGTCAGTACTCTATTGCGCAAGGATACCGATCTCTCACCATGGTTCCACACGTCCCCTACAACCCAACTAGATGGAAAGGTGTATGGATGAAAAAAAAAATACCAAAAATTGACATGTTTGCCTGGTTGACTGTTCATGGCAGCATCCTTATTGAGGATAATCTCAAAAAACAAGGTTTCCATGTTCCTTCCCGGTGTGTCCTGTGCCGTGAGGAGGAGGATACAGTCAACCATATTTTTCTTGATTGCATCTTCGACAAAGCTGTTTGGAGAGAAGCGTTAACAACTTGGGAACATAAAATCACATTTCCAAGTCAAATATCATGTTTTTTTACTAACTAGAGATATATGTACCCTCGGAAATTAATCAACAAAAGCTGGGTTGAGGTAGGATGGATGGCTCTACCGAAAATGGTTTGTTGGAAGCTGTGGCTTGAAAGAAATCACAGAATCTTCCAAGGCTGCTTCCATCAACCCCAGATGGTCTACCTTAAAGCCAAATGCCTGCTAATGGATTTCTTACATGGAAGGATGAGCTTCGTTGAGTTTTCCAATTCTGGAGACCAAGAGTGTGTTTGGGGGAGAGAATTGGGTCTGCAACTTCCATTGGAAATCAGAAGTGAAAAGAAACCAGAGGAATGGAAAATAAGAATGTCAAGTGAAGATTTTACTAAATGGAGCAAAGGGACAAGTCATTTTCTTCACTTCAATGGGGCAGTCAAAGGTAATCTAGGGAAATCAAGAGCTGGAGGAGTTATAAAAAACCCGGATAGAGTACTTGAGAACATATATGCGTAGGGGCTAGGACACAACACCAACACTAAAGCGGAAGCATTAGCATTGCTCCAGGGCTTCAGACAGCTAAAAAAACTTGGAATAAAGAAATCTAGAGTCTTCAGAGATTCTCAAAGTATCATCCGGATCTTGATTAAAAATTCTGCTCCTAAAGATCTTAGAATAAACAGAATTATTGCAAGAATTAAAACGGTAATGGACAAATTTCAAGAAATCAGTTTTTTTGATGTACTTCGAGATAATAGTAAGGAAGCTGACCATGAAGCCAACAGAGCAGTCCATCTCTCGTCGGGAACCTTGCTAAGCGACGAAGAAGAAAGTTGGGATGCGATCCCATAGATTGGATTGAAAATTTATATGTGCTTTTGTATTTTGCTCAAGCAGTTTGTTTGTATTCACCTAATAGTATCTCCCTCGGATATTGCAAGATTATGTACTTCTAAATTTTGGAATTATTCCTTTGTTGTTCATCTGATGTAAGCGAGGGAATGGACATAAGAACACTTCCCATGTAAGCTTCCCAACAGTATATTTTGAATCTTTATATATAAAATCTTAACCCTTTTTGTTAAAAAAGAAGAAGAAATATTTAGAAATATTTATAGGCAATATCAATGTTATTTCTTATCAACAACATTATATTTATTTAGTTTCTTGTGTTTGATATTGCTAGTTGAAGTGGTGTGGAGATCATATATATATAATTAATTAATTAATTAATTAATTTGGAAGTAAATTAAATTTTCAATTATATTTTCAATAAATTGTTTAAATTTATTTATTTATATAAATTAAATGGTTAGTAATTGTCAATAAGCATCAAACTTTTTAATTCATGACACAATCCACAGATTTAAAAAAACTATAAAACTAACGAGATATTATTATTATTAAAAAAATTAATATATGAGTTAAATTTATATGTATTTAGGAAAACATGTAGCAAGATTTTTAATTATGGATATTTATTTCCACTTGACTATGAAGATTCACTCTTTATAAATAGACTTTGTTACAATAACATGGCCTACTAATACCATATGTCCAAAAAACATAGTTCATGCTCATAGGACAATTTTCCTTTTAAATAATTAATTTAATTAAAAGTGCAGAAAAGATATAACTACTTTTGAGATAAATCTCAACCTTTGATTTTTCACTACTAAAAATATTATAAAATATTGAGTAGAGATTAAATCCCAACCATCCACTTAATAATTATAGATAATTAAGTTAAAAATGTGAAAGAGTTATTCCAAAATAAATACACCTATAAGCATAATTAATATGTTAAATTGCATGTTTAGAAAAATTACTTAAATTCAAATTAATTTCTCACATTTGAATTTTTCTTTCACATTAATAATGAATTTCTATTTTTACTTATGACGACAATGATGATGATGGATGGTTACCGTTCATTAAGACCAATGTCGTCTATTAAACCTTAAGAGAGGAGAAAGAATCTAAGTTTTATTCTTCAAAATATTGTTTCTATGGTCAAAGAGAAGGGAAATAAGTGCTCCAAAATCATTATAGGTGGGTTGGCTTAATAGGTCAAGAAGATTGGAAGTGTGGCAGATGGTAGGGAATTGAGAGAAAATGTGAGTAAGAGTCAGGCAGTCTAAAAGGAAGTTTTTTTCATCTTCTACCTACTTCGAATCCCAAATCTAACAGATTCTATCGTTCTAAGGGGTCTTGGGAATAGACCATTGCCCGGTCTCACTCCGAAGCTAATGGGAATTAGTTTTTATCTGAGCGATGTTCATTTTTTTCTTATTACTGGAGAACACCGAGATATAAGTATGATTATCAAGGGTGGGGTTGATCACTTAATTATAGTATCTTAGCTTCCTTGGGAATAGACCACTACCCAGTCTCACTTCGAAGCTCATGGGAATTAGTTCTTATCTTAGCAATGTTCATTTTTTCTTATTACTGGACAACATTGAGAGATAATTTTGATTATCAAGGGTGGGGTCAATCACTTAATTATAGTATCTTAGCTTCCTTTTACCCTCTAGCTCGTGATCGTCCCACAACTTGTCCTTAAACTTGGAGGTAATAGTATTTTTGATATTATTTTTGCTTCTTATATTGGGCTCATCCTTAATTCTCCAATGGTTGAGCGAGGACTAGACATCCTTATCTTCCCACCCTTGATAAAAAGGTGAGGATTTTGACTATAGTTAGAAGCACTCATTTAAAAGTTATTTTACCTTTTAAACTATTAATAAATATGTGTTAGTATTTTAATATGAATAATAAAATGGAGAAAAAAATTATCAATAAAATTTGTTTTATATTTTATAGAAAGTGCTAATTAAATTTTGCTAAATAAAAATATTTATATTAAGTAAATAGAATTTATTGATACTAAGTAAATGTTGAGATTCCGTGTTAAATCATTGTATATATATTTTTTAAAATATTTATATTCTTAATAAATAATATTATAAATTTCTAATTATTTTTAATTTGTTTTGAAACCGTTTTAAAATTTTAAAAAAATATTTAATATATGTGTAAAGTTTATTAATATATTTATAGCTTCATATATAGAACCTTCATAATTTCACATCTTTTGAACATGCATTCATATATTAGGGGAGTTTGTTTACTTAATAATGGATTGCATTTTATCACTTTTGTTTTTAATATTATATATATATATATATATATATATATATAAGTGATAAAATGCAATCTATATATATATATATATATATTAACTGCATTTATTTAATAAATTATAAAAATTAATTGTATATAATTTTTTTTTTTTTTTAACAGAAACGGGTAGAGAGATATATTAATTTCTGGCCAAAATGCCTCAAAGCTGGTTACAAAATGCTAAGCAAATTCCAGATATCTCCGTTACTAGGATCAGAGTTTCTTTTTCTTTGCTGACCCAGAGGTTCTTACAAACTATATTCCTGGCAATCGCCTCTATCTTCCCCACTTTAAAGATGCAGACAAACTGCTCCAATAAAAGGCTGTAATACATAATTGACAGACAATTAGGGAATGGGGTCCCAACCTTCTATTCCATCTCTGAGGATGACTCCGAGGGGGAGGTGAACAGCTTTATTAGCTTCAACGTCAGCATCTTTATTGTTGTCTCTCTTGACATGGAAGAAATTCAAGCTCTGGAAGGATTTCATCAGGGTTCTTATTCTGCTAATCAGTCTGGACAATCTTAGATCCGAAGGGGAAGAACAGTCAACAATGGTTTTTATGATAGACTGGGAATCTCCCATCACAATTGCATCGCAGATACCAAGGGAATTAAGTGGCTTAAGGCCTTGGAGAAGGGCTAGGGCTTCAGCTTGTATGCTAGTATTGAAGCCCACTCCCCAGGCATATCTAAGGACAGTGTTGCCATCTGCTTTTTTAACTACTCCACCAGCTCTGGAGCTGCCCGGATTTCCTTTCGCTGCCCCGTCGAAGAAGAGAATGATATGCCCCTGCTTTGTGCAAAAGGCCAAGAATCAGTAGCGTTAAGTCTAATCTGCCAAGCTTTGGGAGGAGCGAGAGGTCTGATAATTTCGATGAAGCGGAGATAATTGTATATATAAATTTATTATTTGTATTTATTTAATAAATTATAAAAATTAATTGTACATATAAATTTATTAATTGCATTTGTTTAATAAATTATAAATATTTTATTTAAAATTGAAGTTTATAATAATATTTATTATTATTATTGATTTGATAAATAAGTATTTGAAACCTAATATGTTATCGTAGAACTATTGTTAATTAAGTTTTATTTTTATTATTTTACAAATTTATTTTTATTATTTTAAGAATGTGTAATGTTTTAATTTTTTTAAATAAAAATATTTTAAAATTATAAATTTGAATTAAATAATTTGTAAAATTTTAATATCTTAAACAATTTTCAAAATACTAAATTCATCTATATTTGAAAACACATTTTAAATGAAAAAAAACTATAATCTCATTCACAGCTATAATTCTTCCTCT